>LPNX010807473.1:38081-74854 GCA_001517045.1 Pseudotsuga menziesii
TAGGGGGATTGTTAGAATAATCCTTCGGGATTATTGTAAATAATTAATTAATAGGAATTTGATTAGATAGGAAGCCAAACAGGCTGAGCGGAAGGTGAAACCCAACCGCCATGTACTTTGTATAAATACAGGCATTTGCATTAGAAATGAATATAGAATCGGGAGTTATTACCAACAGTTCTTATGATTTGTTGATTGGTATGGAATGGTTAGAATAACATAGAGTAATTCTAAACTGTTATGATAAAACTTTCACATTCTTAAACAGTGATGAAAAACTAGTAAGTGTTAAAGGAATCCCTAGAAAAACTACCATAAGGTGGATTTCTGCCTTATAGCTTAAGAGAGATGTTAGAAAGGGATGTAAAACTTATGCAGTAACCATAAATGATGAGGAATTTTTAATTAAAATAGATAAATTAAAAGTTGAAGACATACCAGCCTTAAGAGAATATGTTGATGTATTCCCAGAAGAGATTCTGGGATTACCTCCGAAGAGGGAATTGGATTTCACCATTGAGCTAGTACCGAGTGTAGTACCTAGCTCAAAGGCTCCTTATCGAATGAACATACTTGAACTTAATGAATTAAAATCTCAATTAAAAGAATTAATTGATAAAAAGTATATTTGACCAAGTGTGTCTCCATGGGGGGAACCTGTCATCTTCGTTAAGAAGAAGGACGGAACTATGCGATTTTGCATAGATTATCGTCTGTTAAATAAGATGACCATAAAAAATCGATATCCATTGCCCCGCATAAATGATCTGTTAGATCAACTACGAGGAGCCATGGTGTTTTCGAAAATAGATTTAAGGTCTGGATATCATCAAGTAAGGATTAAAGATGAAGACATCTTTAAGCCATCTTTCAAAACTAGATATGGTCATTACGAATTTGTCGTAATGCCATTTGGGCTTAATAATGTCACAGCTGTCTTCATGTGTTTAATGAACAATGTTATGCATAATTATTTAGATAAGTTTGTGGTTGTATTTATCGACGACATTCTAATCTATTCAAAAACTGAAGAAGAACATAAAGAACATCTAAAAATTGTTTTGCAAGAGTTGCAAGAACATCAACTCTTCGCAAAGTTTAGTAAGTGTGAATTATTCAAGGATAAGATTCAGTATTTAGGTCATGTAGTGACCAAGGAAGGAATTTCTGTAGATCCTAAAAAGATAAGGGCAATTGAAGATTGGCCAGTTCCTAAGGATGTGACATATGTTCAACCATTCATGGGCATTACCGGTTACTACCGGAGGTTCATTGAAGGTTTTTCGAGGATAGAAAATCTGATAACTTCCTTGCAGAAGAAAGGAAAGAAGTTCAACTGGAATTAGAAATGTGAAGAAAGATTTAAAAAGTTAAAAACTTTATTAACCAGCGCACCTATTTTAAGAATAGAGGATCCTAATAAAGAATTTGTAGTATGCACTGACGCCTACAATGATGGCTTAGGTGGTGTTCTGACTCACAAAGGGCATGTTATTGCCTATGAGTATATAAAGTTAAAAGTTCATGAAAAGAATTATGCAACATATGATCTGGAATTAGCAGCTATAATACACTCTTTAAAGATGTGGCGACATCATCTAATTGGCAGAAAATTTATTTTAATGACTGATAATAAAGGATTGAAGTATCTGTTAGATCAGCCTAATATAAATGCCAGACAAGCTAGGTGGTTAGCTTTCTTAAGCGAGTATGATTTTGAAATTCAGCATATAAAAGGTAAAGAAGATAAAGTTGTTGATGCATTAAGTAGGAATGCAAGGCTGAATTTTGTAGCAACTATCAACACCTATGTTTCAGAGTTAGATGAACAGCTTAAAGAAGGAATAGAACAAGATGAAATTTACCAGAGTTTGCAAGCTAAAGCTAAAGAAAATCCAATAGAAAACTTAATTAAAGGTTACAGTTTAAATGAAAATGAATTTTTACTTTAAAAAGATAGAATGTATGTACCTAACGTACCTAAAGTTAAGCTGTTAATTCTGGATGAAATTCATACAACACCATATTCAGGTCATCTAGGTTATCAAAAGACTATAAACATGTTAAGAAAAGAGTATTTCTGGCCAAATATGAAAACTGAAGTAGCAGAATATATTGCTATATGTTTAGAATGTCAACAGGTAAAATCTAAACATCAACACCCAGCTGGTTTGCTACAGCCATTACCCATCCCTAGCTGGAAATGGGATATAATTAGTCTAGATTTTATTACTGGGCTACCTAGAAATCAAAATCAGAATGATTCTATCATGGTAGTATTTGATAATTTAAGCAAAGCAGCTCATTTACACCTGTTAAAACTACTTAGAAAGCTGCAAACATAGCTAATATTTTTCTAAAACAGATTTTTTGATTGCATGGAATACCAAAAGTCATAATCTTAGATAGAGATCCTAAGTTTACAGGAATCTTTTGGAAGTATTTGTTTAAAGGGTTAAACGCTACATTAAATTTCATTACTTCTTTCCATCCTCAAACAGATGGATAAACTGAAAGGGTAAACCAGGTACTGGAAGACCTATTAAGAATGTATATGAAAGACTAGCCAGGTAAATGGGAGGATTATTTACATCTGGTAGAATTTGCTTATAATAATAATTATTAGACATCAACTAGATTTAGTCCTTTTGAAATTTTATATGGACGGAAATGTAATACTCCTATCTCTTGGAGTAATCCAGTAGATAGATTGGTATTAGGTCCAGAACTGTTAAAAGAAATGGAAGAAATTGTAAAACAAATGCAGGGAAATCCCAAAGTGGCACAGGATCGGTAGAAAAGCCAAGCAGACTTAAAAATAACTCCAAAGGAGTTTTAGGTAAGTGAGCATGTGCTCATTAAGGTAAGGCCCAAAAAGAGTTCTCTAAGATTGGGGAGTTGTACAAAATTGGCATCTCGTTACTGTGGCCCATTTGAAATTTTGTCTAGGATTGGACAAGTAGCTTATCAATTAGCATTACCACCTAATTTAAGAGTACATAATGTTTTTCACATCTCCATTTTAAATAAATATGTTCATGATTCTACTCATTTTGTTAACTGGAATGATGTGCAGGTGGAACCAGAAGGGGATTTTCTGGTGGAACTGGACTGTATCCTTGGGAGGAGGGAGATTACACTTCAGAACCGCACCATTGGACAGGTAAAGGTGCAATGGAAGCACCTTAGTCCATAAGAATCCACCTGGGAATTGGAAAGTAAAATGCGAGATGCATATCCAATTCTATTCCAAGGGAATTCTGAGGGTGAAGAATAAATAACATTGAGGACGATGTTATATTCTAAGGGGGTGTGTATGTCACATGCCCCAATTTTGCAAAATAATATTATTTTATTTGATTTTATTCCAAGACATTACGATAAATTTTATGCTAAGTTGTAATTGATGACTCAGCAGAGTCAAGGATGTTGAATGTAATTATGAATATTTTAATTATAAATAAATAAAAAGTGGATACAACAGCTTGGGCGAGTTGTTAAAAGAGTGTTTACTAGTCAAGTTGGTGGAGGAGACTGGGTGGAGAGCAAATAGACAAGTGGAAGCATCCTCAAACACTTCCAATGTTGCAGGTGGAAACCTCCCTACATTTGGGGTCATGATCCCCCAAGAAAGTGGGATCAGAGCAGGTGGCTCAATTAATGACAACTAACCCAAAAAGGCCTAGGAAATCTTAATAAAAATTCCCATTGAAGATAGTTGAGACTACTGATTCCAAGAAGGGAATCATTCAGGTGAATGTACTTCAAGGGATTTCATTGGGAAGGGATTTTTTGGGAGGTGTTTGAGGGGTAAAACTACAGAAGTGATCTAGTACAGATTTTCAGCTGAAGGATCTTACTGCTGAATGTAGAGTTAGTACTGAGTCATTGGACTAGTATCTTGTTGCATGCTCCACCAGTTCTCAGCCAAGGAAACCAGGAACAGGCTCGGGGGTCCTGAGAAGACGCTGTTTGAGCGCTCTCCAAGAGTTGATAGCGAGGAATGGCATTCCAACGTTGTTGTCACCGAGCTTTAAATAGGTTCTACAGTCTTTTATTTGCTGTGTTAAAATTTTATATCTAAGAATGAATGAATAATGAATGATTTACATGTTATGTAGTGAACTGTTAGAGTTTATAATCTTTTAGTTGCTTGAATGTTGAATCTCTAATTGGATAATATAATCCTACCTGTGTTTTTCCCCATCTGGAACGATCCACCCCGTACTCTAGCACAGGTAGTGTGTTTAAAATAGATGAAGATATGATAGAAATCTAGACTGAATAGAGTTATTTTGTATTTGAGAACAATGGAATAATTTATTTCTGTATATAGATATTTTCAGAAAAGAATATCAATCTGTCTAAGTAAGTTATTGTTTAAAACCATATAATTGTATTAAGAATGCTAGCAAAGAAGTATTCATAATACTTTACAAATGACAGGTTTAAATCTTTTAACAAGTTGATTACTGTAAATAGGTTATTTTCTTATTCAAAACTGTATTTTGTAAAATGAAACTACTAACCTATAACATAGGTAAAAAGATTAACTTAGATAAACATTCATTTATTTCTGTGAAGAAAGAACCAAGTTATTTTACATAGTTTATTTTATTGTTCATACGGCTTAACTATATCTACAAATGTTCACATTTCAAGTAGAGTAATTCTAGTATAGTTCTTTTTATAAATAAATTAACTACAGCAATTATAATATTGTAACAAGGAAACAATAACAAAACTTATCTGTGTACTGATAAAATAGACTGATTGTAACAGTAAATAATAGTTAATAAATATTATCTATAAATGAACTAATTGATTTAAATAAACTAAACGAAAATTAATTATAAAAGAAAATACAAGGTCGAAACCCTTATAGTATTAACATTATAAATACTAACATTATAATTTATAGTATTAACATTGTAAATCATAGTAATAACATTGTAATTAATAACTAGAAAAGTAATAATCCAAGGGTTAGGATTATTTAGTATTTGGAACTTTCAAACTATAAAATGCCATTACAGTCCTGTAAGGACAGAGAGAGATAACAGTGAAAGCATAATAACTATATACCTATAACAAACAATTAATTTCACATTATTATTTAACTAAAACCTACAGAATAATTAAAGAAATTATTTATACACAGGTCACTAACAGGATTAAACCTTGCTCGAATATCCAAGCTTATAAACAAATTATTATAATAGAAAGAAATAACAGAATAGGATGTATTAATACAATTTAATGCAATATAAATATAACAAGTAAATATTTTCTTACACAGTCGAACAAGGGTAAAAACCCTAGTACACAAAATCACAGTAAGAGCATATAAATAACCGAGTTTGAGATCAGGATAGTTAACTCTCTATGTTTAAAATTTAAACAGAGAATGGCTTGATAGGCCATGAGTTCTTTTACATAACTATAGACAAAAAAAGTAAAACAAAATTTACAAGTCACAGCATAATCGGGAGAACTGTGCTAATAGCAAGGGTTAGAAAAAACTAAACAAGAAAACAGAGAAATAGTAACCCATGAAGATTCACTTGCAGGCCATGAATTCCAACTGAAAAACTGTTCCATAAAGAAATGACAAGCATGGATTTCCATGGGTTGACCAGGGCTTACCCGTAACCAAGAAGCCAACCCTACTAATTTGTATCAGCTGCAAAGAGGGTTATAAACCGTCACCTACAAAGATATAAATCCACAACATTAAAATTATGCATTATATCATAACTAAGGTAAGAATAAGTTTAAGAATTGTTAAAAATATTTTGTTTAACCTAGAAGTGAAGGTAATGTAGCCACCGAAAAACAGGAGCACCGCCACCAGCGAGACAAGGAGCCAACCCTTCATCTCTCCTGTGACATACATGTTCATACGCATGCACAAACCACTGCTAGAAGTAGCAAGAAGATAGTGGGGAAACGACCAAGCAAGAAGCGGACAGTGAAGCTTGAACTGTCACCAAAAATCCGAAGCATGAGAACCACGCTCTAAAAAACCCTATGACAAAAACCAAACTGTAACAGAAGCAAGTAACCCCTTTAAACAATCCCAATAGGCAATCCGTGGAGGAACGAACCAAAAACTACACACAAACCAGGCTGTAAAATTTAAGACACGACCCTCACAACTCTTTCCAAGGTAAACTCATAGTGTAAGCAAGGGTTCGAGCACGAAGAAGGCAACTGAATATTGTAAACTAGGACAGGAGCTCATTAAGTTCATAGTAGGGTAAGCATGGCGGCCATGGACTCAGTTACAGAGCGGCCCAAAGGCCCGAAATAAATGGAGGAGAATGAAAAAGTCTAGGGTTACACAAACCCTTATACTTCCATCACTTGGAAGAGAAGGAACCACGTGGTCTCACAAATTATTCAACCATGCAGTGGGTCGATCATATAGTTTCCTGCATGCCAATGATTCCCAATTATTCAAAACATAATTTTATGCACAATCATATAGTATTGTAATCATTCAAAGGTTCTACGTGTTCATGGATGTCAACCTACGGTTGCATGGCATAAACCATGAACCCTCGGCTTATTGCCTAGATTATAATATAGTCATCATATAGTTCAGGATGAGGGCGATTTCAATGTCTTTTATATACACAACCTTACACATAATCCCATCGGGAGTGGTCTAACGCCACATCCCTTTTCCATTGCAAGTTACAATATGAACTTTATAATTATATGTTTATTCATATTAAGCTTTTTGTTGAACATGAAATTGATACAATCTCATAATCGATATGCTTTCCCAAAGTATTTTATGCATAGAAGATTTAGTTCTTCACTAATGATTTATCCATTTATTCATAGCATCAATATTATAGTTACAAATATTGATAAGCCTTGTGCTATCATAACTAAATTTATGAGGAAAATCTTATGATACTTGGGAGATACAAATTAAAAGGCTATTTCATCACCTAGCCAAACTATGATGTTTAATAAAATATTCCTAATAGACTTGCATAGCTAATCTTGTTGCCACCAATGTTTAAAGTGTGACTTGATAATTCTATAGAATATAATTTTAAATATGATCATGAACTTTATAAATTTTATTTGTCTATAACCAGAATTACTGGAAAATAGGGATGTATTATAAACAAGATAGTTTATGTGTGTATTGGTGAGTATCATAGAAAAATATAGAGTTTCAGTGGGTGGCAATTACTAGGATGTTGACTATAAATTCTTTACATAGCTCAGATCAACGAAGTTACTAGCTATTGGTTATTTACTCAACCATGATAAATACTTTTAGCTTCACCATGTTTTTGATTAGTAACATAATCTTTTAAAACTATCTAGTACTTGCATGAGGTAATAAACCAATCTCTCTTGAAGATTTGACATAAGTTAACTGTTGTGGTCAGAGGCTTAATTCAAGAGAAGTATTATAAAAATAAAATAAGAAACTGAAGTGGAACAATTCCACTAGATTCTAATTCCTTAGGACTTTATGTTCACTGTAATGTTTAGAGCCTTAGGCAGTAATATTCATTACAAAAGATGAAGAACAAGCAGTTGGTTATACTATTATTATAAGTTGATAATGTATATTACTGTTAGAAAAATCATTATGGCATTATAGGTTATGCACTCTAGGAAAAAATAACTTATGACAAAGATCACAAGTTCTGAACGAGGGAAAGTAATTTACTGTTGCTATTTACATTTAAGAATGAAACTCTTCTACATGTATATCATTGACAAAAATAATTGAAGGAAACAAAACTACTTGTTTTACCTCATAGAAGTAGATTGATATGTAACAGCTTATTTACCAAGCTTTTTATTTTGCAAATAGAAACATAGTTGGATGCTTTATGGAATTAAAGGCGTTACTCAATCATTCATACCTGTAAAACTTGTAAGGACAAGTAAGCTTTCTGCGTTAGCTTAAACGCTAAGTAAGCCCCGGAATCCAAAGAGAGTTCCACCTACTTGTCGCAAATTAAAACTCATCAGCAAACCGAACGAGGAATTATTGCACAAGTTAAACCTAACCTTGTATCAAAAAGTAGAATGTTAAGTTACTTAATTAAGATTATGTATTAACTAATCTGGTAACCAATTCTTTTATAGATAACTGTTAGCTGTTAGCAGACCACATTCTCAACATTTTATGTATTTTCAAAATTTTAAATTTGTAGGAAAATTTGGGGTTTTGACATATATGGAACTACTTCAAGAACGGGAAAGACAAAGGTGACCATGACGGGGCTGGTGCATGCATCATGACCACACTATGAAGGGAGGAGATGAGGTTTACCAGAAACCCTCATATCAAAGATGAAAAATCCATAGTTCAATGGAGCTCTGTAACAATGTCAGACCGAACTAAAGTGCAACATACATCAATAGGGGTGGGAAGGCTAGTCAAAGATTTTTGGCAAGTGGTTGACATAGATCGATCCCATTCCTATAGTTGCAGCACTGTACAAGGAACACGTCGATTTCATTTGGTTTGAAGCTCAAACAACCCCCTATTTGAAATATGGAAAAAAAAATTGCATTCTTTTGTAGCCCTTGTAGCAGTGGTGAATGGGATGAATGCGAATGCATGGATTGGGTTGATTATTGGGACCGTGTGTCACTTGTAGTAGACCCACGTGTAGTCGTTGAAACAAACCCCTTAAAGGAGGGCCAGTCAGCGATTTCGACGGACTATGACCATATCTCAGATATTGTACATCCAGGACACATATATGCAGTTGTTGCCCCGAGAGACAATGAATGGGGCACGTATTATTGGTTGGAATGATGCATTTGAGGTAAGAAAATCCTAAACATATAATTGATTGATGATGAAGGCAATGAATTTCCTATTGGATCGATGGTGGTTGAGGGTGAATATCTTACACCAGATGGGAAATCAAGAAGAACTAGTGGTCATGTATTCATGGATTACAGACTAGGTTCTATGGTCTATCACTTCACAAACTTGATTGTTGACACGAACATCCATCTACAGAAAATTTCAAACAATAACTCAACCAAGGTACGTTACTTCTTGCCTCATTCAGAGAACGAGAGATTGATGGAGGAAATTAAGAACAAAGACGATCCAGATGGCTATATTGAATGAGATTAGGTAATTGCACTTACACTCCACTGGGGTGAAACCCTAGTTTGAATCATCTGTACTAGAGGCATGTCTGGGCCATGCAAAGTTAGGGGGGAGGCCACCTTGGCCATAATCATGTGCCACAATCGCAACGGAACCGATGGTTCATCAATTGGATCCTTGGTCAACGTTCGATGGTGAGTTATAGTATGCCAACAAAATCCATTCAGGGACACCTCGCCCAATTCAAGGTCGAGGTCCAAAAACCATTGAATCCATTGGTCTCCTGGCATGCCATTACCTCTAGGGGACCTCTCCACCACGTTTTCATGTCCTGGTGACTTAATTGTGTGTCAGTTTCATAAACTAGGGTTTTGCTCAGTTTCCTTCAATGCGACTCTCGCATTGGTGGGTCAACTATACAAAAATATCCACCGTGCCAGTCTTGGGAGTTTTCCCATATCGTCATTTTCAATGCACACTTGCCAGAACCGATGACATGTAATCTTGCTGCTCCTTTTGGTTTTTCCCTCCTGGACCGAGAGTCACCAAGTGTCCCTAAACAACATTTTCATGCGACTTTCAACTCAACATAACTCAACAATCGGAGGTCAGATCGACAAGCCGTCAACTTCGTTGGTCTCCTAGAATTCCATTACCTCTAGGGTCCCTCTCCACCATGTTTTCATGTCCCAGTGACTTCATTGTGCATCGATTTTATAAACTAGGTTTTTTCTCAGTTTCCTTCAATGCAACTCTCACATTGGTGGTTCAACTCTACAAATCCCTCCATCATGCCAGTTTTGGCAGTGTGCCCATACCGACATTTACCATACACACTTACTAGAGCCAACTACATGCAATATTGCTGCTCTGTTTGGTTTTTTTCTCCTAGACTGAGATTCACCAAGTGTCCTTGAACAACATTTTCATGCGAATTTTAACTCAACATAGATAGAAAACTAGAGGTCGGATCAATGAGCCGTAAAATCTGTTTCTCTCCTGGCATGCCATTACCTCTAAGGGTCATCTCCATTGTGTTTTCATGGCCCAGTGACTTCATTATGCATCGGTTTTATAAACTAGGGTTTTGCTTAGTTTCCTTCAATGCAACTCTCACATTGGTGGGTCAACTCTGCAAAACCCTCCACTGTGCTAGTCTTGCAAGTCTTCCCATATCAGAATTTCCCACACACACTTACTGGATTCAATAGCATGTAATCTTGTTGCTACATTTGGTTTTTTGCTACTAGACCGAGAGTCACCAAGTGTCCCTGAACGATATTTTCATACAACTTTCAACTTAATATAACTCAAAAACCAAAGGTCAGATCGATGAGATGTTGACTCCCTTGCTCTCCTAGTATTCCATTACCTTTAGGGGACCTCTCCACCAAGTTTTCATGGCCCAGTGAATTCATTGTGCATCGGTTTCATAAACTAGGGTTTTTTGCTCAGTTTCCTTCAATGCAACTCTCGCATTGGTGGTTCAACTTTTCAAAACCCTCCACCATTCCATCTTTGTAGTGTTCCCATATTGGAATTCCCCCTACACACTTTCTGGAGCCAATGACATGCAATATTGCTGCTTTGTTTGTTTTTTCACTCTCGAACCGAGAGTCACCAAGTGTCCCTGAATGACATTTTCAAGCGACTTTCAACTCGACATAACTCAACAACCGAAGGTCAGATTGATGAGATGCTGAATCTCTTGGTCTCCTGGCATGCCATTACCTCTAAGGGTCCCCTCTAACTCTTTTGCATGGCCCAGTGACTTCATTGTGCATCAGTTTCATAAACTAGGGTTTTTCTCAGTTTCCTTCGATGCAACTCTCGCATTGGTGGGTCAACTCTAAAAAACCGTCCACCGTGCCAGTCTTGGCAGTGTTCCCATATCAGGATTTCCCATACACACTTTTTGGAGCCAATGACATGCAATATTTTTGCTCCGTTTGTTTTTTCGGTCCCAGACCAAGAGTCACCAAGTGTCCCAGAACGACATTTTCATGTGACTTTCAACTCGACATAAATTGACTATCATAGGTCCGATCAACCAGTCATTGACTCTGTTGGTATCCTGACATGCCATTACCTCTAGTGGCCCTCTCCACCACATTTGCATGGACCAGTGACTTCATTGTGCATCGGTTTCATAAATTAGGGTTTTTCTCAGTTTCCTTCAATGCAAATCTCACATTGGTGGGTCAACTCTGCAAAACCCTCCACCATGCCAGTCTTGGTAGTGTTACCAAATCAACATTTCCCATACACAGTTTCCAAATCCAATGACATGCAATCTTGTTGCTCCATTTGGTTTTCGCTCCCGCACCGAGAGCCACCAAGTGTCCCTGAACGATATTTTCATGCAACTTTCAACTCGACATAACTCGACAATCGGAGGTTGGATCAATGAGCCATCAACTCTGTTTGTCTCCTGGAATTCTATTACCTTTCAGGTCCCTCTCCAACATGTTTGCATGGCCGAGTGACTTCATTAAGCATTAGTTTCATAAAATAGTACTTTTCTCAGTTTCCTTCAATGGAACTCTCGCATTAGTGGGTCAACTCTATAGAAACTCTCCATCGTGCTAGTCTTGGTAGTGTTCCCATATCAAAATTTCCCATACACACTTTCTGGAGCCAATGACATGCAATCTTATCACTTCGTTTTTTTTTCGCTCCCAGGCCAAGAGTCACCAAGTGTCCCTGAACGACATTTTCATGTGACTTTCAACTCAACATAACTTGACAAATGGAGGTCAGATCGATGAGCCGTTGACTCTTTTGGTTTCCTAGCATGCCATTACCTAGAAGCTATGTACCTACACTACAACAAAGAAACTAGTGTTTCATGAATTACAATTAGAAACACATAATTGTATGAATTAGAAGTAAAAAATCATACATGAATTACAAGTATATAGCCAATTGGGGTTTCATGGATTGAAAGAATTTCCCATACATAGATATGATGTATTATTTTAGTTTCTCTTATGTAGAACCACTTAGACCATATACCTAAGCTACAAGAGAAAATAGCAAAAAATATAGGGTTTCACGAACTACAAATCATAAACCTAAAACCTAGGGTTTATAAATTTACACATATAACTACAAACTAGGGTTTTATGAAGTAGAAATTCACATAAATAGAGATCATGTGCTATGTTAGTCTCACTTATGTAGAAATACTTAAACCATATACCTAAGCTACATGCACAAATAGAAAAAAAAACTAGGGTTCACAAATTTAGACATAGAACTACAAACTAGGGTTTATGAACTCATTAGGTTTATATCATTATATATGTTAGTCTCACTCAACTAGAAACTAGTAGACCATATACCTAGAATATATGTACCTGCACTTAAACATAGCTAGGGTTTCATGAACTACAAACCACAAACCTGAAAACTATGGTTCACACATTTTAGACATAGAACTAGAAACCAAGGTTTACAAACTCAAAAGGTTTAGATAATTAGATTTGTTAGTGTCACTCAGCTAAAAACCAATATACCATTTATTTAGAAGATATGTACCTTCACTAAAACAAAGAAACTAAGGCTTTATGAATTACAAGTATAACAAACAATTGTATGAAATAGAAGTAGAGACACATACATGGATTACAAGTATCAAGCCAACCAGGGTTTCATGAATTGAAAAAAATTCAAATACATAGAGATCAAATTATATGTTAGTCTCAATTGTTTATATACGCTTAGAACATATACCTAATCTACAAGAACAAATAGTTCAAAAATTATAGTGTTTCATGAACTACAAACCACAAACCTAAAAAATAGTGTTTACACATTTACACATACAACTACATACTAGAGTTTTATGAACTCATTAGGTTTAGATAATTATATTTGTTGCTCTCACTTAACTATAAACCAATACACCATATACCTATAATATATGTAGCTAGAATAAACCATATACCTAGAATATATGCTTGCAAGCCAATAACCATAATGAATATTTATTGTGAAAAAGGGGGGTCAAACACTATAGGATGATTCAATATTTTATTTAATGGTTGGTTGGGTGATTGCGAATAACATTGGATGTAATTTTCCTTTCAATTATGCATGTGGTTGAAGCATGTTAGTGGTGTTGATGGGACGTTATCATCATATCGTACAAATTAAACCTCTTTTGCAACTGAAATACATTGACATAGACCACAATCAATCCAGTTTTCATGAAGATAGGACTGTCAAACTAAGAATGATTTCCATCCAAGTCAAAATAGTTTCCTCATTAGGGTTAAATTTTCGCCATTGATTAACATCAACTTGTGCAATTTGTGCATGATAAATCGTAAAGAGTATCTCATTTGATTAATTAGTGTATAAATAATATGTGACATATGACTACAATCCTAGGCATGCTCATATACAAACAAAAGTTACTTTATAATATGCCACAAGAGATGGTTAGGTAGCGTTGGTGTTAGGGTTTCCCTCCCAGGTTTAGGGTTTCCTCATTGATTCTAAACCCTAGGTTATGCATGATAGCATTTAAACTTTAGTTATGGTTAGGCTTTCCTTGTTGATTCTAAACCATAGGATATGCATGCTAACCCTTAAACTTCAGTTAGCCTATGCCAAAAAAACAAGTACAAGAGATCATTAAAATTGCAAGTGCTCAACAATAGCATAAAAAAATTGTATGTGTTCAATGAGACTAAGCAATGTCAACTTCATCTTCAAATGATATAAATCTTCAAATTTATCAAAATTAATGATTTTCAAGTAAATGTAACAAATGCAAGACAACAAAATTCATGTTCAATATGATTCTTAGCTCATGAATACTATGAAATGGTAATAGAAGATCATTCCAATATCAATTTATAGCTTGCAATATGAGACAATGATTACTATGTAAATACGAAAGGAAAACAAGTACTTTATTTTCCAATTTGGACAATGAATAAGACTGTCCAACCAATGATAACTTTCAGCCA
This sequence comes from Pseudotsuga menziesii, assembly GCA_001517045.1. Lineage (NCBI taxonomy): Eukaryota > Viridiplantae > Streptophyta > Pinopsida > Pinales > Pinaceae > Pseudotsuga > Pseudotsuga menziesii. The sequence continues at coordinate 52,173 of LPNX010807473.1, forward strand.
AGTATGACTGTCCCAAAATGTTACTTCAGTCAAAGTAAAGATGCAATAGCTATGTCAATTTCAAGTTTGCAATTAGGAAGACAATTGTTAGGTAAATGCAAAGACAAGACAAATTTTACTATGAATGTCCCAAATAGTAATTTCCAGTCAAGCCAAGAGTGCCAGCAAGCACCAATATGATATTCCTCAACAAAGATGGTATCTCGTACATGTTTTTTCGAGGTCTTTTTGGTATTTTAGTAGTGCAAATGTACTTGTAGATTACTGTCAAAAGTTCTTATGTATGGATGGAAATGTCAATGATATGTAGATTCCTAGGAGGGATTCTTAGGCTAGAGAAGGGGTTTTGAAAGGGGCCCAAGGTCTAATCCTATAGGTCGAGGATAGGAGTATGATATTCGAAGCTTATGGTTAGGAAACGAGAGAGGAGAGGTGGAAAGGTAAGCGAGTAGGGTAGGATATGGAGAAGGGAGGAAGGGTTTGGAAGGGTAGAAAGCTAGCGTTTTAGGTTAGGTGTCTAGTTATCTATATGTCCTTAGGGTTTAGTTCTACAATAACAAGGACAAATCTAGGTATGACAATCCGAGACAAGAAATGAAAGGGAAGAGGGGTGAAGGGCCAAGCTAGGTATTTGCACTATGTTTACAAGATCATGTATTTGGTATTTAAAATTATCATTGCTATTGTACACATTTATGCAGTTGTGTATTTTTTTTGTTAACTAACCTATAGTGTTAAATATTTTATGCATTTTATTGTGAACATACAAACTTTATTACTTCGTCAACAATAAGTATTACAAGCGCATCAACTACAATCTACTACTGTACTCAACATAATGTATGAAATTATGTAATCAAAGGAAAAGTAATATAAATAAGTGAAAAATGATATATTCATATACACAAATTTCCAATCATATACAGTAGTAGTGAAAAATGGAACATCGTTCCCAATGTCTATACAATGGAAACTCGTGCCCTATACAAAATATGGAAACTCGTGGCAACATGTCACATCACGGCTAGTGTACATAGGAGGGTCTCTCAATCCCCCTTCCCACCCTCGAATATCCCAGGTGCACCTCCAAAATCGATCTTCCTCTTCTTCAAGATAGAGGAAGCTCATTTCTTCTGGCTGCTTCAACCACCTCCCCTTGGGCTCTGAAATGACAACAATCAAATGTCAACTCCTACAGGAAATTATACAAGTATAAAACAAAATTTAAAAATCAAAATTAAGTTTTCAAATCTTAAATAGCTCACCTCATGTGACATCATAAGTGGTGAGTGGGATACCCTCCTCCGTGATCTAAGTCTCTCAGAAATGCCACCCTATAACATTTAAGCAGTAAGATAACTCATACAATTTACTGCCTATGTTAATATTCGTGAATATTGCATGAGATTTTCGTAAAATAATCAACCTCACCATGAACACAAGAGGATGGTCATGAGGGTTGGCAGGTGGAGCAATCTGCTGGTCCTTAGGGGTGGCAGGTGGAGTAGTTGGCTGGTCCTTGGGGGTGGAAGGTGGAGCAGTGGGTTGGACAACCTGCTCTAATGATAGGGTGGATGGCACAATGAAGGATGTAGCCACATTGATGTTGTCTACAAAACTAGGGGGCACTATGAGAGAGGGAATGGACTCAAGTGGGTGAAGTGGTGATGTACGATGATAAACCCCAACTGGCTGTAGAATGGAATGGGCCACCCTAGAAGAGGAAACGAGGGATGTGGGTGAATATGGGGAAGGGGGATGATGTCTAGGATGGGGTGGAGGGATGGGTGAATGTGGATGGATGGTGTATCATGGGTGGAGGGGGGAGGGGGGAAACATGGGAAATTGCAAGGGAGGGGGTGGATGGGTGGGGTGGGGGGGCGGGGGGGAGTGAGAAAAGGCTGTGATGAAGAAGGGGGAGTTGGATGGAAGGGTGGTGTGGATGGGAGGCAAAGGATTGATGGGACGGGGTGGGGAGGGATGCATGGAAAGGGACATGTATTCCAAGGGCTACACCTGGCATATATGGTGGGAAAAAGGGAGTCGATGGAGAGATAGTGACACTGACATGCCTATGTGCTTAGACCTGCATACATATTCATGGCCTTGTATATTAGTACATAAAAAATATAACTATACAAATCTAAGGCATCAAAACTGAAATTAAATTTATACTTTATTACACAATACCTGCTCACGAGGGGATTTGTTGATCCCCAGCAGGGATGGATGGTCACTCACTCCTATGGACACCTATGCAAAAACAAAAATATTTAGATTCAATTACTAAATTTTAACTACATTGGACAACAATATTAACTACTAACATTAAATTTAATTACTGAATAAAAAACTACCTGTGTGTATGCTGCCGAGATGTCCTCTGTAGCTACCATGGATCCATCTAGGTTGAAGGAACCAATTTACTCCCACTCGGGTGTTGGATAATCAGCATTGAATAGTTGTACATTAAAAAAAATCAATTCATCAACATTTGATTCTAAGTTAAATTTATTACAAATTATGAGATTGCATAACATATAATCAATACTTGAACATTAATTAAAACAATAACTAACCTCGTGTAGGTAGCTCTCTGTGGCATGATCCTGAATGGAAACATGGCATGGATGACCACAACAAGATCAATAATGTGGCATTGGTCGCATCGATATGGATGGATCATCCTGGCTACCACCTGTAGCTACTCTCCCTTGCCCACCACCAGTAGACCGAGTAGAAGTCTATCTCTCGAGGTGGTCCTGCTCGCTCTGTGAGGACATAGCCACAAATGTGGTATGCCTGAGAAGGTGTTGTGTGGAACATCTAATGGACTCATGGATCTCATCTAGCCTGCTACCTAACGCAGGGAGTTGAGGAAGCAGGTTTGTCTCTCACCTAGGTGCAATAGGTCTTCTAAGTGGGTTTCGGTGGGCATCAGGTCAATATTGGACTGAGCCAAAACCGACACTCTCGAACTCTATGATGTCGAAGTAATTCACATGGAACCCTAACACAAACTCATCCCAGATTTTCCTGAGAAAATACTATGGGACCTCAACATTTTTGCATGGAGGTTTGTCAAAAACCATGAACCATCTCTTCCTCCAGTTTTCTCTCCATGGCTGGTATTAGACCATTCCATGCAAACTTGCTTCTTCCTCACATCTGGAGGTTGTCCTATTCATGCATCTATAAATTTTTTCCACATTTGGGATTTTGTGATATTCAGGTTTTTTATATCCTCTTTGGATATACCAGTGCCATAATGTTCTCTCATTCGAGCTCTATATTGGCTCAAATTGGTTATCTCACTGTGGGAAATGTTGATAGACTCTAATGTGTTTTGTAGTGATGTGGTGATGGAAACTCGAGAGGTTTCCTGGTGTTTTTCATCTCCTCACTCAATATTCTTAATTGGTTTAAATTCCCATGTAATTCATCTTTGGGTTTTCTGGTGGTTCACCAAATCCATCTTCAGGGTTTTCTTCATTTAATTCGAGGTTTATTGGATCCTATGATTGGTTTGTTTTAGTCCTTTGTTGTGATGTTTCATTGGTATTTGCCATTATATTTAGGTAATTTGTATTTGCAATATCAAGTTTTTTCCGTTTCAATTCATTTTCATTTTTTTTAATTTTATATTTTATTTGAAAAACAAAAAAAACAATAAAATAAACAAAAAACATGCAAATACTACTCCATCTACCTTACTCCAATGGCGTGGGTGTCATTTTAGGCTGCTTTGACACTTATTTTGGGCTTCGTGGGTGTATTGTTGGCCTCCTTGGACGTTGTTTTCAGTTGCTTGCGTGATCGCGGATCGGTTGTGAATTGAAAAAAACTGTTCACTATTTTGTTTTTTGTTTTTTGTTTTAAAACATAGGGATGCGTGTGTGTCCCTGTATGTGTACGCACAAAACATGCATGCTCGTCCACATACATGTGCGTGCCAATACATTCGTGCACGCCAATAGGGGCGTGTACACACCAATACATGCATGTGCATCATTAGGGGCACGTGCGCACTCCTATTGTCCACTTTGGCAATCCGGCGTGGAGGTTCACCATTGCCGAAGCCGAAACACATGCATGCGTCCAAGGGTGCGTGCACGTTCCTATTTTTTTCTACTCATGCGCTCCCATTGCATCATAATTGGGTAGCAGCTTCTTCCGGGTGCCCTTATCCATTCATCATTTATGATTTATCCATGCATTGCTACCAGTTATCCATTCATCAACTAACTACCCGTTATTTTTTATATTCTTTTTTTATAATTTTTTATTTCAAATTTTGAATGACTACCATAAAATCAATCTAGATAGTATAGGTGTCTCATACTCGTTTGTAGATGAAAAAGAATAGGCTATAGTCCACCCCAAATCTCAAATAAAAACATCTATCGAAGTCAAAATCCAAAATAGATAATATTATAACTACACTTAATCGCATGGTAATGGGTAGTTTGTGCGACAATGTAACTCTATATAGTTTCTTAGAGTCGAACTAATGTGCACAAGGTTTAGTTGAACTCCATTTCGAAGCTGGGATTTAAGCTAATGTGCAGTTTGTGTAACAATCTAACTGCTAATAAACTCAACTCAACACATGTGATAAATGCACTTGTTGGTATGGTAATGTCCAGTTCAGATGATAGTGGAACTTTATCTAGCACCTTAGATTTCAGCTAATGTGCCGAAGGTTTAGTCAAACTCCATTTTGCAAATGGAATTTGAGTTAATGTGCATTTCGTGTGATAACATGTGGCTAAGGCATGAGACATAGACAAATAGTGATTAACTTATTTGTTATACTAATGATGATTTTATTTAGAAGGGATATGCTAATAATAGTTTTATTTAGAACTGTTAGTCACTTTGTATGCAAAGATTATCCTTTTTCGCCTTTTTATGCAAAGATTATCCTTTTCGCCTTTTTCATTATTTTTCATCAAATTATATTTGATATCTCAGCATGTCAAAAGTGTAACCAAACTTTTATTTATTTATATTTATTTTAACTTTTATAAAAACTTCTTTCATTATTGATTATTTGCATAATAAACATTCATCCATTCCTACTTTTTACTTATTTCGTTATGTTTTGTTGATTCTCTTTTAAAAGCAGTTTCGACATTTTTTTTAAATTCCTTCCACAATAGGAAATAAGGAATTTCCATCTTTTTCTCGATTCTCTTCCACAATTAGAGTGACAACTCAAGGTATTTAACATATTATTGAGAGAATAGATGAATTCTATCTGTCGCGCATACAAACTTCCATCTTTGTTGATAACAATATGCATCCTCATAGTACAAACCCTAGTAAACAATATGCATCCTTGTAGTCCAAACCCTAGCAAATCCGAAAGGTTCGATGTATATACTCATCCATCCATAATATCTATTTTCCAATTTTTATGAGTAGCATATTTAATATATAATTTTCTTATGGTAAATAGGGGACGATCTGGGTGATGTTTTAGCTGTTAAATTTAATGAAGAAATATCTTCATATGTTTTCTATATCTAGGGTTCTTATTCAAATAGCTCCTATGCTAGTGGATCTGATCCAAATTTATTGGATCTAGATTGGGTTATCAGTTTTCTATATAGGTAACCTTTATTTTGTTAATTCAATGAGTTGAGTGTTTCTCCTCCTATGTGTGTGAGCAATCCTTTGTGCTCTGTCGGTTTCCTCCTTGGTTTCTCTGATTTGGTATCAGAGCCAAGTTGAGGCTACTATTGTGTGAGGTTGAGGGAACCATCTTGAGAACTAAAGGAAGCCACTGCTAGGCTGTGAGAGTGTGTAGAATTGAGCTGCTATAGTGCTGGGCATGAACGTGAAAGGAGAGCACGTTGCCTGATTGCTGCTGAGAGATAAATTACTCATATGGATAAATTGCAGCTTCTTTTCTCTTTGTGTGAAGATCCCTGTTATATTTTTAGACAAGCACTATTCCTCTGGGCGTGGAGAATTACCTGCCTGAGAGATTGCTTAAAGTGCAGGTCGTAAGAGTGAAAGGAGAATAACTACTTAAAAGAGAGAACAATAATTTAACTTTTTTAATTTCTGAAGAGAAATCAGCTTGGAGACATCACTAAGGAGAAATCATCATATTTTGCAAAGGATCTCTCCCACACATAAAAAGAAGAATTATTTTTCTCCATCGTACAATTATTTTTTTAAATTTGTGTGCATTGGGTTATACACATTGGCGCCATTTTAGCGAGGAGTGAGAGTGCCTAGTGATTCTCTAGCATCATCTAGAGTGCTGATGATTCCTATCATTCATAGATAAAGAGCGTCGAATGATGCCTGTCACCCTGAGAGAAAGAGTGTCGAACTGCCCTTCCTTACATGGATTTCCTGTCGGCACCGGATCTGGTACAGGAAATGAGTGCTCGGTTAATTGCTTGTTTGGGGAGGTGACCTAATATATATATATATATATATATATATATATATATATATATATTCTTCCTATTTGGTTAAAATTACTTTCCCCACAGTTAAGTAAAAATGGAAGATATGTCACTGGCCGATTTATACATTACTGAAGCATCAAAATTAAATGGGGAAAATTATGTAAACTAGAAATTTAAGCTAATCACTATGCTTGAAGCTCTTAGCTTGTGGCCGATTGTGAAAGGGGATGAATAGAAGCCTACATATCTGTTGTCTCTCTCAGATTAGAACTCCAGGGAAACCCAAGCAAAGGTGTTGATTCATATGTTTGTAAAAGACAACATGATACCTCGCATTAGAAATTCTAAGATGTCCAGAGACACATGGGACAAGATGAAAGGTCTGTATGAGACATCTAACTCTAATAGAATTTTTTTTTTAAAGAAAAAATTATTGTCTATCAAGATGGATGTGAATGAAACAATGAATAAATACCTCTCTCACATCAAAGACTTTAGAGATAATCTGGGTGACATAGGTGAAGAAGTATCTAGTACTGGTCTGGTATCCATCACATTAAAAGGGTTTTTGCCATATTTTAAAACATTCATCTCATCACTTGCAGCAAGACAGATCCCTCCTACATGTGCAGAGCTCGACGGAATCTTGATACGAGAAGAATAAAGGATGAAGATGTATGATCCTAAATATCAGTCTTCAGATCAGGCGTTGATGGCAAGAGGCAGATACCCACATAGAGGAAATCATTGGAGTCCACACATAGGCAAATTTCATGCAAGACACAGAGGTAGGTCATGCAATGACTCTAGTGCTAATAAAGATGTTGTATGCCATTATTGTGGCAAGTCAGGTCACATAGTTAGAGATTGTTTTAAGAACATAAAAAATGATTCCAATAAAAGATACATAAAACATAATGGAAATTATGTTAGAAAAGACACCATGAATGTCAATGGATTTAAAAACCTAATACTATTTATATCTTAACATGATTTGTCTGTCTGCTGATACAGATGATGAAAATGCATGGTTCATAGATTCGGGAGAATATTCCCACATGTCGTGTAATAGAGATTGGTATGATGAGTATTATGAAAATTCTGATGGCACACACATCTATCTAGATGATAACAGGTCCCACAAAGTCCTAGGTTATGGAGTGATAATTGTTAACCTACTTGGTGGACATTTTAAATAGATACATAATGCGATGTATGTTTCGGGCATCAAAAAGAAACTAATATCTATTTATTCTATCACCGATAATGATATGAAAGTTGAATTTGATAAATATAAGTGCCATGTCAAATATTTCCAAGATCATTACAGGGTTATAGCGACATGATCCATACTTGGTGGATTGTACAAGCTAGATGCACTCAAGGACAATCATCAGGCACTAGCAGTATCATCTATTTCAAATGTTGAATTATGGCATCAAAGGTATGGACACCTCAATCATAATGACCTCATGTTATTACAAAAAAAAGTCAATGGTTGAGGGTCTTCCTGTCATTAAAAATGATCATATTGAATGTGTTGCATGTGCAATCTATTGAGCCTCATTTTGTTACCATTGTTGGTGATTAAATAACACATTTAAACACATATTTTATTATCTTTAGTATGTTTTTTGTCATGCAAATCGTTATTTCAGCACAAGGTAAGAACAAATTTGATGTTATTTTAAATTTGGTTATTAATATCATTTTCATGATTTTATTAACTCAAAAGTATATTATTTAAAGCATATTTAATGTATTATTTGATATGTATATTTGTTTTCATATTTTGTAGTTCGTTTGGGCAAATTAACACCAAAATGCATTCAGCCTTCCTTTCGCATCATATGTCCAGCTCACGATCCAGTTTGGCGTTCAATTCGTCATCCAACCATCACGCGAAATTCACTGATCATTGTCATGTTTTCCCTAGATTGACGCACATCCAGCTCACAGCTCAATGTTTCGTTTAGCTCTCCATTCATCTCGCCCATCATCCTGTGCGCTGTCCATAATCGATTTTGCGCATTTAAACATGAAACAGCCCGCAACCTAATTGATCATCCACGCATCTGGGTAATCTCTATGCTAGACCAATGCGTTTAACTTGTACTCTGAAAGGATCTCCACCTAGCTGCTCATTATCCATGCATTCAAAGGGATGGACATTTGTTGTTTACTCACGGCCTCCTCTGTTTTAATACTGAACTATCATAAGCACGTGCGTTTAAAGGACATAACGGCATGCATTCTGGAAGACTTCCTGTGTCACTTCCCTTGCTCTCCATAACACCATCATTCCACACGCTCGCACTAATGAGGGATCTACACTCTAGAAGCCCGATGTTGTGTACAAACCTGCGTTCAACACCAGTCCATCCTCCACGCTAAGGAAGGGGCCGTCGCCACATTAAGCATGCTGAGGGAGGCATTTTCACACTAAAGAAGGCGCAAACTCACCACATTACCCCATGATCATACTAAATGAAGAGCAAGACTATGCGTTGGTTGCAAATCAATTATGTGCTTCAAAGATTTCCTAAAATTAGAGAGCAGCCGACCTTTGCAGGTCAACTTGCTCATCTCTCATGTAAACTATATATATCAGTCTCTGAATATAGAGTAGAGTTAGTCAGTTATTCATAGTTTTTTATAAGCACTATAATTCTATTTTTGAATCTGAATAAAGAGCTGTATGCATTGCTGGTGAAGATTCCATTTGAGTAGGAGTTAGCAGGATTCACCCCTGATTATTGAGAGGGACCCTCATCAACCAGACGTTCATTTCTTTGTTTAATTTAGTTCTTTCTTTTCTGTTTTAGCTAGTTTAGTTTAATTTCCAGTTTGTCTTCATTAGTTAATAGTAAATGCTATTTTATTTCTTGGATTGCATTAGCTTAGTTTTATTTCAGTAGTTAAATAAGTAGATGCACGCATAGATTTGCTTTCAGTTATTTTCTTTCAGTCATTTTAGTTATAGTCATTTCATTTCAGTATTGTTTTTAGTCTTTATTTCCAAACATATAAAATAGTTTGCTTTCATTAGAATTCAGTCTTGTTTATTTATTTCCTATTATGAATTTGCTTATATAGAATCATTTGCTTTCATTTATATTTAGTTCTGTTTATTTATTTCTTGCCATGAATTTGCTTAAGTTAATTTCCAATTTGTTTAAATTAATTTTTAGCTTACTAATTAGTTTAATATGCAATGATTTCTTTTTGTTTAAGATTTAATTTGAAGTTAATTTGCTGATTAAATAGGTTTGTTTATTGATTCCATGCATTAGGTTTAGAAATGCATAACTTTAGCTGAAGAATTAGTTCATTTAGGTTAGTTTTTACCATTTTTGATGTACGGACCACCATTCGGACTGTCTGCTCAGTGTGCCATTTAATCACCCTTTACAGACCTACTGTTCAGTCTGTCATTTAACCCTTGGTTTTGTTTTTACTATTTTTAATGTATTTTCAGATTGTTTCTAATTTTGTTTTATCAATATTTGGATTATGTTTGTAGTTTGTAATTTTATTTAAGCATTACAATTAAAATTTGATTGTTTTAGGTTATTGATTAAGGTTTTATTATTTTTCGTTTATTTTATTTTCACCTTAAATTAAATATAGATTAAGTTGTTCTTATTTCTTGAATATTTAAACACTGATTTGATTTTGTTTTACTGTTGTTTTACGTCATAGTTATATTCGTTTGCATATAGAGTTTAGGGTCATATGTATTATTTTTAAGAGGAAGTTAAATTATTTGTAATCATAGGAATCATTCTTGTCTTTGGTATGTGTTTATTGAAGAATAAAGTTTAAATATCTTTATTAAATTTTCTAGTTGCTTCTGTTTATTATCTTTATTAAGTTTTCTAGTTTCTTCTTTTAATGTTTTATTTATTAAGTTTTCTACTTGCTTTTTCAGTTTTTTATTTTTGTAAGATAAGTTGTCTTTTTACTCCAACCTTCCGATTAATGAGTAGTTAGTTGGTTATTTGTTAGTTCAATTGTTATAATTATTTTTATGTATGAGTTAGTGTCTAAAGTTATTGTTTATATCTTTCTATTTAGTAGTTGTTTAGAATTTAATACTCCGTTCCATTCCAATTATTCAGATAGTCTTAGGAGTTTGACTTGGTTTTTCGTTTTGAAAGATCTTTCAATCTTTTGTTTATTAAAATATCTCCATGACACCCTAGGAGCCTTTTTAAATTTGCATATATTTTGTATCAACTCTAAGCCTACCAACCCCGATCGATAATTAAATATTAGGTGTATTTAAGATAGTACAACACACCCAACACTTTTGGGGCCGTTGCTGGGGAGTTGTTTTATAAGGTAGACTAAATAAGGTTCCTTGATGAAGCTTAAATAGATAGATAGATTAATTTTATATTACACAACAAGAGGGAGGGGAGAACAATAAGACGCAAATATGACTTCACTACAAAATTCTCAAAATTTCCGTGGTGTAATAGCCAGACGCATCCACTATAGTGGGGTGCCTCAAAGCCTTGTTGTTCCTTTGTTGTTTTTGTAAGTGTGTTAGTTTCTGCATTTGTCATGTACTTGTTTTTCTTTTTCTAGAACTGATGCATTTTTATAACAGGCACCCCTAAAACTAGCAACAATAGTAATAGCATAAGTTTCCTTTAATTTAGTTTTCTTTTCATGAACAGACTTAGAGATCCTCAAGGTAGATTTATCACGGGGGCTTCACTTGTTGACCAATATCCTATCAGGTTAGTTCATATTGTGGGTTTTAAAATTATTAAAAATTGAACCAATATATTGCAGGTATTGGGGGGATGAGGGGTTTAANAAAGGGACGGGGATGAGGTTTTAAGTATTGGGAGGGGGTTTCAACAAAAAGAGTTTGGGTCAATATCTCTGGATATTTAGGGTATTCTTTAATATCCCACGATCACACGTGCTATGTGAGATGTTCACTAAGTGAAGTCCCCGTGAGATTTATTAAGGTAGGAAAATCTATCGATATTTCTGCTAACTTTACCAGGGGACATAATACCCCAACTACTAAATCACCAGAAAGGTATCAAAAAATACCTGAAGGGAGTAACTCTGCTTGGAAACCTAAAGAAACTCTTCCAAGATATCTTACCAAGGGAAACATATAAGGAGAATGAACCTTGCCCAGAGGTCCTGAGAATCTCATTCTGGAAGAAATTCAGAAGGATCAACAACTAGTAACTCTAGTTCTCCACTAGTCACACAACCAAAGGATACGACCTTTTTACTAGTAGGAAGTTCGAATTTGTTGACCTTGTTGATCCTGAGTAGGTAAAAGCCCTCTTTGAAAAACCCTTAGATACAGTCATCTCACAAATTGAGACATCCACAGTAGAACCTACTTTCCCTCTAGGGTTCAATAAGAAAATGGTTGACCAGGGGAAGATCTCTCCTGAAACAGAGCGTTGGGGCGCTCCATTATCACCCCGAAAGGAGCTTCCTAGGTATATTTATATTAAAAACCCAACCTATATGGAGGGACAGGGAGAGAACGAAGATCATAACGAAGTTAGAAATAACGAAGGAGAGGGAGAAAATCAAAGTGAGGCTACCTTTGGGTTCCTTATTCTAGATATTGTACTAGATGTAAATATGAATAACATCCCTCCTTCTTATTTACCTACCTTTTATGGAAAAAGTAATGAGGACCCAGACACATTCTTGTTCGAGTTTAATATTCTCTGTAGAAGCTATAATTATCTACAAGATCTCACAAACTAAAACTCTTTCCTGCTACATTAAAATATTCCTCCTTATGATAGTTCATGGGATTACTAGTGAATCCACTATCAGGACTTGGGATGACATGAGAACCTCATTCTTGCGAAAATATCAAGAATATTGCAAACATAAGGATTCTTGACATGATATATTCAAGATACAACAACTTGAAGATGAAATCCTAGAGGATTATCTTGAAAGGTTCGTTTATACACTTCATAAATCAAAGTTTCATGACCTTTGAGAAGATGCAGTACACACACTTTTTTCTCAAAGGAATCTCCGAGGACTCGCTAGAGAGTCTTAATCTCATGGTAGCCGATGATATTTCTCATAAGACCTTTGCATAGATTGATGAGATGTGTAAAAATTATTCTAGAAGTAGGGGTAAGTTGGGAAAAAATTTCGATAGCCTTATAGTAAAAATGCAAGAGGAAACGTTCCTAGTTCAGGAGGGGTTACAAGGATAGAATTGGGTAACCTATTGGAAAATTTTAATACTGACATCTTAGGAGCCATGGGTTCTCAATTATATGCTTTACAAGCCAAGAAAAGGCTATATGAAGAGCGAGAAGCAATGAGTATTTTCTATCCAAGGTGTAGGACAAAACATCCCCAAAAGGAATGTCCATTAAACAATATCTCTATATGTCACATCTATAGAGAGGAACATCTGACAGACTGTCCATCTTTTCCTGGATTGAAAGCCATCTATAAGAGTGGGGATGTGGGTGAAACATCTAGGAGGCCTCCTTGGAAATATAGAGATCAAATAGCATACAATATTTTTCCACCACAATCCCCGCCCTATTACTCTCCATGTTGGGGCGCGGACCTTGAAGGTTCTTAATTTTGGCAACTTCGTGGTATTGGTGTGAAGCTTGTAAGCAGAGTTGCGGTCCAAAATATTCTTAGGGGTTTCGGGGTTGGTTCGAAGCCCCTCTTTTTGTAAATGTCCCATGGTTAGTACCCATGGTTAGGACCCATGGTTTAAGCCCATGGTATTGTAATAGTGCACTTGTATAAATAGGCACTTATGTAAAGGAGTCAAGTACGATTTGTATTGTGATGATGATGTGATGCAAAGAAGCTAAGGTCTATTTTTAGGTTTAATGTTAATTCCCAACTGAGTGCGTGGACGACCTCTACAGCTGAGTGCGTAGAGGGTTTGAAGGAAGGTTCTGCAGCTAAGTGCACAGTTTTGGGTTGTTGAGAAGATCTGTAGCTGAGTGTGCAGATCAGAACTGTGTGTTTTGTACATTGTTGAATATAAACGCGGTTCTGTGGACGTAGCCCCTACACTTGGTGTGAAACACGTATATCTTGTGTTGTGGTGGTTCTTTTTATTTTTGTTCCTGTTATGTTTTATGCATTTGATAAGTAGATGAATGATAAAGTAAGATAAATTTCTAGGTATTAACTTCGCTGTGAATTCCCAATTAAGGGTTAAGCAAGGAACTGTCTTTTTATCTAAACTGCGAAGCTAATTAAGTGAATGTCAAAGCTCTGTATTGCATAATTATTCTTTGTTAAGACTAAAGGTACAGTAATATCCCTCTTTTGCCTGTAGAAACCTGATTTTGCGGCACCCCATAGCTATTTCGGGTGAGACTGCAACCTGTTCGCAGGTTGTTGTCGAAAGGGACAACACTATGGGTCTGTTTGTTGGTGCGAAGATAAAAGCATAAGAACCTGGGTCTGCCCTAAGCCCAACACTCTATACCAACAACCCCAACAATGGAACAATCCTAGTTGGGAGAGTTGGCCACCTTAGTATTCTCCTCCTCAATTTCCACAGAAACAATATTAGTCACAAGGGTGGAGAGGACAGCCATACCCTCAGTCACAACCTATCCCTCCACCTAATCATCCTTATCCTCAGCATCAACCGAATTTCCAGTAGCATCTTCCTAGATTTGTACCTCCAGTTCCTCTCATTGCACAACAACCTCATCACTTCCAGAATACAAATCCTTCACGACCGAAATTATTACCTGCACAACCGATACCTAAATCTAATAATAAACCAACTCAATCTCTTAACAATATTTAGTTTCAAACTCTTCCATCCTACCTTGTTTCAACTATACCTATAAATGAGATTCAATTACAGTCTGGAAGAGTTGTTAATGATAAACCCATAACATCAGTCGTCATTCATGAGGAAAACGAGGAAGAAGAAGAAGATTCAAATGAACCCATGAATGATGCCATCCTGGAGGATGTGAACATTCCAAAAGTTCCAGTACCTACCCATCCTCCGTAGGAATCTATTCAAGAACAAAGAATTCCTCCATTTCCATCAAGACTAGTAATAGAAAAACCCATAGTTCATTCCGAGTATGATATCTTGAATGAATTAAAGCATATCTGTGTCAAAATCATATTATTGCAAGCTATTAAAGATATACCAATTTACAGTAAGGTAATAAAGGAATTATGCATTAAACACCTAGGGAAGAAAAAAAGAGAACCCCTTATAATTCATGTCATAGGAGAAATGTCTGAATATATATCAGATCAGTCCTGGATTGCAAAATATACAAATCTAGGAGCCCTAGTAGTGACTGTAATTATAAATAATAATTCCATAGATAACACATTAATTGATTAGGAGCAGCCATCAATATGATGACCACCGCAGTTTTAGAAGCTTTACAGTTGGGACAATTTCTTCGACCTACCCCTTCCATCTTGGAACTAGTAGACTGTACTACGGTAAAGCCTACTGGAGTCCTGGACGACATTATTGTATTAGTATCTTCATGGGAATACCCCATCGACTTTATGGTCATAGAATCAAAGGATCCTTCTAAAGGACATCCTATTATCTTGGGAAGACCATGGTTAGCTATTGTCAATTCTTTTATAGGATGTAGGGATGGGGAGATGACCATTTCCAATGGGTTATCTTTCCCTAAAAAATTTATGCACATAAATGCAAGGTTAAGTGAAGATCAACAAGCTTAACTATTTAAGGTTCTTAAAAAACAAGCTGGAGCATTTGATGGGAATACATGGATATGAAGGGTATACACCCTAACACTTGCATTCACCACATTTATATGGATCCAAATATACCATCTGTAAGACAGCTTCAGAGGAGAATGAATCCTGCTTTGAAGGATATAGCAAAAGAAGAATTACAAAAACTCCTTACCGTCGGTTTCATCTATCCTATTTCTAATAGCAAATGGGTGTCTCCTCTAGTGGTAGTTCCAAATAAAGTTACAGGGAAATGGCGTATTTGTGTTGATTTTAGGGAACTAAACAAAGCCACTCTTAAAGACTACTTTCCTTTTCCTTTTATTGACCAAGTATTAGATACCTTGTTAGGTAAGCAATATTTCTCCTTTCTTAACGGATATAGTGGATACAATCAGATCCTAATAACACCTAAATATCAAGATAATACCACTTTTGCATGTCCTTGGGGGACATTTGCTTATCAAGTTTTCCCATTTATCTTATGTAATGCACTCGCTACTTTTCAACGAGCAGTATTAGGCATCTTTTCTGGTCTTATACATGACTGTGTTGAGGTATACATGGATGATTTTACAACCTATGGTAATACCTTCTAAGAAACTCTTGACAACCTCGAGAAAGTTTTGATCTGATGTCAAGAGTCAAACTTAGCTCTTAGTCATGAAAAGTGTAGAATCTTACTGACAGAAGGTATAGTTTTAGGACACCATATTTCTTCTCAAGGAATTAAGGTAGACCCTGCTAAGATCGAAGTAATAGTTGGCCTTCCCTCTCCAAAAACCCAAAAAGAGGTGTTGGGCTATAGGGCAGACCCAGGTTTTATACCTTTAACTTCGCACCAACAAAAGACCCATAGAGTTGGCCCTTTCGGCAACAACCTGCGAACAGGTTGCAGTCTCACCCGAAACCTATGGGGTGCTGCAGAACCAGGTTTCTGCAAGCAGAAGAGGGATATTACTGTACCTTTAGCTTTTAAACAGATTATAAATATAAATCACAGAGCTTAACATTCACTTATTTAGCTTCGCGGTTAGATAAACAAACAGTGTCTTGTGCAACCCTTTACTGGGAGTTCACAGCGAGGTTATTATCTAGCAGTGATCTTTATTTATCAGATATATAAATATTAATGCATGAAAGAACACAACAGAAACAACACACAGAACCACAACACAAGATATAATGTGGTTCACCCCCAGTGTAGGGGTTACGTCCACAGAACTGTGTTTTATTCAACTTTCTACAAAAACCACAGTTCTGATCTGCACACTCAGCTGCAGATCCCTTCAAGTCCTCAAAGTCGCGCACACAGCTGCAGGCCTCTGCGCACACAGCTGCAGATTTCCTTAATCACCCAAAACCCTCTGCACACACAGCTGCAGAGGTTGTCCACACACACAGCTGGGACTTAACCTTTTCTTACAAAATAGCCTTAGCTTTGCATCAATTCCTCTTACACAAAAAACCTAACCTAACTTCTTTACAAGAGTGCATATTTATATAGCACACTTATTACAAAACCATGGGATTAAACCATGGGCACCCAAAACCCCAAACCCTAGACTTAAACCATGGGTTTATTACAAAAAGAGGACTTTGACTCAACCCTGACACCCCTAAGACTATTTTGAGTCATACAACTTCCACAACAAAACCGCGGAGTTACCAAAATTAGGGACCTTTAAGGTGTGTGCCCCAACAAGAGGTGAGAAGATTTCTGGGTCATGCAGGCTATTATCACCGTTTTATTGAAAACTTTACAAAGATAGCTGCACCAATGTTTAAATTTCTCATAAAAGATGTAGAATTCTAATGGACAGAATCTTGTCTAAATGATTTTGAGATTTTAAAAGCAAAACTATCAGTAGCACCAATACTTAGGGGCCCTAAGTGGACCCTTCCCTTTCATATATCTACTGACGCTTTCGATACAGCCATAGGAGGAGTCCTAGGCCAAAAAGAAGGAAAATCACCTTATGCCATTTATTTTATCAGCAAAAATCTTTCTCCTGCTGAACTAAACTATACCGTTACTAAAAAGAATTTTTGGCAGTAGTCTATTCTATTAATAAATTCCACCATTATACTACAGGGTATCAAATTTTTGTGCACACTGATCACTCTACCATTAGATTCTTAATGAATAAACCGATCACCAATGGTAGAGTTACCTGGTGGCTTCTCCTACTACAAGAATTTAATATTAGCGTCATTGATCGACCTGGTAAAGAAAACTTAGTAGCGGATTTTATTTCTCGTATACAACACGATAGTGATACTAAACCTATTGATGATACTTTTCCTAATGAACATTTTTTTGTTGTATCTGTTCAAACCCCTTGGTTTGTTGATATCGCAAACTATCTAGCGACTGGAAAAGTACCACACCATTTGGCTCCATACGAGAAACGCTGCATAATAGTACAAAGCTCTAACTATTCTTGGGTTGATAATGACCTCTTTCACACTGGCCCAGATCTTATTATTAGAAAATGTGTGCAGGAGGATGAAATGACAGACATCCTCCGAGCATGCCATGATGGACCATGTGGAGGACACTTTTCTGATAGACGAAAAGCATACAAAGTACTGCACTCTGGTTATTATTGGCCAAGCATTTTTAAGGATGCTTCTAGGTACGTTAAAGGATGTGATAGTTGTCAAAGAATGGGTAGACCCATGACATCAGACCAAATGCCTTTACAACCTCGGGTCATGATTGAGCCTTTTGAAAAATGGGCTCTTGATTTTGTAGGACCAATCTCTCCCATGTCTCGTAAAAAGAAATATATCTTGGTTTGCAAATATTATGTTACCAAATGGGTAGAAGCTAAAGATTTGTTTAGGGCTACAGAGAAATCTGTAGTAGAATTCATATATGAATAAATATTTACCCGGTTTGGTGTACCCAGAGAAATTGTCATAGATCAAGGTACTCAATTCACTTCCAAATTAATGCAAGAGCTCACTACGAAGTATGGTATCTGACATTGCAAGTCTTCACCTTACTATCCTCAGGCTAATGGCCAGGTAGAATCAACCAATAAAGTATTAGAAGTTATTTTAACCAAGACCATTCACTTACATCATAAGGATTGGGCAGATAGACTTCTAAAAGCTTTATGGGCCTATAGGATAACATGGAGAAATACTACCGAACATACCCCCTATGAGTTAGTATATGGCAAACAAGTCCTTTTACCTATTGAATTTCAAGTCAAAACCTTTCATATAGCAGCACAGTTAGGTACGGATTTGGATGAAGCATGGAAACAATGAATCCTACAGATTAATGAATTAGATGAAATTAGACAGGATGCACTCCAAAGAACCATGCTAATACATAATCAACGAAAGCAATGGCATGATAAATTTATCAAGAAAAAGCAGTTTACTACCGGAGATTGGGAAATACTCTTTGATTCAAGGTTTAAAAACTTTAAAGGAAAATTAACTACCCATTGGTTGGGCCCTTATGAAGTAGTTATAGCTTTTCACAATGGATCAGTAAAAATTAAAACAATTGACGGCTCAAAATTTTCCTTTATAGTGAATGGACATAGACTTAGGCTTTACCACCAACCAACATCTAGACAGGATTTCGTACAAAATGTTTTACAACACAGAGAAATGGAATTGATTGAAGAGGAAGTTATCCCTCCTCCTCCTTATCCATGAAATCATTTTGGGTTATCATCACTTGTATATATGTAGATATGTTTTTGCTTCTATGAATAAATCAGAGTCACTTTTAATAAAATAAATTACATGCGACTCTTTTACTTTCTATGTTTTTATGAATAAATTGAATCATCTAATAAGTGGTTTTGCAGTTTGATCATGGATACTTTATCTCTATAAGCAACTCATGAAGTATTATCTGGAAAAGGTAATTACCCTCGTAAGGTATCTTAAATTTTCTTAATTTGTAGTTTGTAGTGACAATTAAGGATAACTCTTTGTATATCATTCTTAACCGCTCCTTTTATGATTCAGATAGTTTCTAATATTTTTGATTCAGACATGTATATTTCTGATTTTTTATTTCAAACATTGCTTAATAAGACCCATTTTCATTATCATTCATCTCGTGCCTATGGATTACTAGTTCATCCTATACTTGTTATCAAAACTTGACTCTCAAATATCTCTTTGTGATAACTCGAGAGTAGGTGAATTTTTTACCTGTGGAGAACATTACTTATCTCTTCTGAAAAAGATGGATTTTGAGGTCAAAGAACAGCTTTAGGTTATTCTATTTTGAGGTGATTTATGATTAAGGCCAGTATGAAAATATATTTGTAAGTTTATTCTGTAAAATTGAATTATGTGTTTTAGAAAGGCTTAACACACTCTAGTACCAATTGGATTCCATATATTTAATATTATTATCTACAAGGAAAACCCACTCGGGTACTAAACAACCCTGCTGGCAGCGGATCAATGCTGTGTAACAACTTAAAACCAGGAAGCTCGATAAATGCAAGTAAACCCACCGGGGTACTGAACAGGCTCGCTAGCAGCGTGGCAATATCGAGTAAAGAAGTCTGTTTAAAGCACTACTATGCACATAATTCATAAAATAATGATCATATACAGGAAAATTTTCAAAAAAAAAAAATATTATAAATAAAATGTTAAGGCCCATTACCTTTACTGTCACTTGAGAATAGCTGTAATTTGGGCTTGGACTTGGCCATCTAATTCAATCAATACCTAGGATTTTATTATCCTAGAAATGGGACCGATAGTTACATCTCTCACACACTCCGGGGTAAACTCAAAGTATTTTATGATGACAATATATCTTTACAATGAGGCATATATGCCTATTTTTTCCTATGGCATTCTTTCGATTATATTATTGTCTCGTTATATGGTCTTTCTAAGCACTGTTATTTTTCATAAATATACATATCTGAATCACTTTCCTTTAGTAGTTAATTTTTCTTTTCTTTATAAAACAATAACAACATACTCACACTTTTTATTATCTGAAATAAACTATTCTTCTCCTTTGCATGAGGACATGCCATATCTTTGGTTTGGGGGAGGATTAAGAAGATTCGGAACAAAATATTTGTCTGCTTTTATATTTTATTATTATTATGACAAAATTGCTTATCTCTGACAAATGTTAAAGTGTTTTCAGGTTATAGCATGAAGCATGTTTTTACAAAAAAGTAAATCGATCAATCAATATGAAGGATTTGACGGAAGACTTTACGAAGAATCTGAATAATGGTTCAAATGATGGTCTGAATGAGATATGATGGTATTATAGCATGAATGATTAAAATTTGTCAAAAAAAAAATTTGAACATAGTTTTATTTTTTTGGATGCTTTAACCTTAAAAAAAAAATTGTTATCATTTTACTGTTAGCATCTTTTTATTTAAATACATGTGAAAACTATTTTTCTTGTTAACTCACAATGTTATTTATGCATTTGTGATTTATGTTCAAGCTATCCAAAATTTTACTTTGGACATGGTTGAACTAACTATAAACTTGATAAGTTTATTTATCACATGCATATGCTAGTTAAATGACACACATCTTGAATTCTGCTATAATAGCATGGTCTCCTAAGAAATCCAAATCTTTTACTATTCCATCATTTCTCTAAGACTGGTAAAATATTTTCTATTTTGACATAAAATAATATTATTTTATAATATTACAGTTTAAATTATTCCCTTCATTCACCAAGTAGAAGGCAGTTACTAGCGCAACTTTGCCTTCTTCCTTAATCATTTTCTTTTTGCTCAGTGGGACTTGGCATTTCTCTAGTTTGGGGGAATGTTGAGCCTCATTTTGTTACCATTTTTGGCGATTAAATAACACATTTAAACACATATTTTATTATCTTTAGTATGTTTTATGTCATGCAAATCTTTATTTTAGCACAAAGTAAGAACAAATTTGATGTTATTTTAACTTTGGTTATTAATATCATTTTTATGATTTTATTAACTCAAAAGTATATTATTTAAAGCATATTTAATGTATTATTTGATATGTATATTTGTTTGCAAATTTTATAGTTCGTTTGGGCAAATTAACACCAAAACGCATCAGCCTTCCTTTCGCATCATATGTCCAGCTCACGATCCAGCTTGGCGTTCAGCTCGTCATCCAGCCATCACGCAAAATTCACTGATCATTGCCATGTTTTCCCTAGATTGATGCACATCCAGCTCACAGCTCAGTGTTCCATTTAGCTCATTGTTCAGCTCACCCATCAGCCCGCACGCTGTCCATAATCAGTGTTGAGCATTTTTACATGAAATAGCCCACAACCAAACTGATCATCCGCGCATTTCTGTAATCTCTATGCTAGACCAATGCGTTTAACTTGTGCTTTGAAAGGATCGCCACCTAGCTGCTCACTATCCACGCATTCAAAGGGATGGACATTTGTTGTTTACTCACAGCCTCCTCTGTTTTAATATCAAACTATCACAAGCCTGTGCGTTTAAAGGACATAATGGCCTGCGTTCTAGATACTTCTTGTGTCGCCACCCTTGCTCTCCACAACACCATCAGTCCACACACTCGCGCTAATTAGCGATCTGCATTCTAGAAGCCCACTGTTGTGTACAAACCTATGTTCAACACTAGTCCATCCTCCACGCTAAGGAAGGGGTCGTCGCCACATCAAGCACATTGAGGGAGGCCTGTTCACGCTAAATAAGGAGTATACTTGCCACATTACACCACGATCATGCTTAACGAAGAGCCAGGCTATGCATTGGTTGCAAATCAATTATGTGCTTTAAAGATTACCTAAAATTAGAGAGCAGTTGACATTTGTAGGTCGACTTTCTCATCTCTCATGTAAACTATATATATTAGTCTCTGTATACATAGCAGAGTTAGTTAGTTAGTTAGAATTAGTCAGTTAGTCATAGTTTTTATAAGCACTGTAATTATGTTTTTGAATCTGAATAAAGAGTTGTATGCATTGTTGTTGAATATTGCGTTTGAGTAGGATTTAGCAAGCTTCACCCCTGATTGTTGAGAGGGCCCCGCATCAACCAGAGGTTCATATCTTTGTTTAATTTAGTTCTTTCTTTTCTATTTTTCAATGGTGGTTTGTACACTTTTGGAGCTTTTGGAAGATACTGTACAGAAAATGGAATCCAACGGCAATTCACAATCACAGATACACCTTAGCAAAATGGCATTGCTGAAAGGAAAAACAGAACAATGGTGGAATGTGCTCGGAGCATGATCCAAGGTAAGAAAATATCTAATGGATTTTGGGCTGAAGCAATTAACACTACTATGTACTTAAATAATAGGAGTCCAACAAAGAAAATAGAAATTCAAACCCCATTTGAAGTCTTTTATGGCTATACACCTGAAATTATTCATTTAAGAATATTTTGTTCTAGGGATTTTGCACACACATTAGAGGAATTTTGGGGTCTAAAATGGGCCTCCTAAGGAAAATAATAAAATAATAGTTAAAATAATAAAATAATAGTTAAAATAATAAAATAA
>LPNX010807473.1:75000-96092 GCA_001517045.1 Pseudotsuga menziesii
TAAATATGATAGAAGGAAATTGGATGAAAAATCCATAGAATTTATCTTTGTTGGCTACTGTGATGATTAGAAAGCATACAAAGTGTTTCATCCTAGTTCACACAAATTGATTGCTAGTAGAGATGTTGTATTTCATGAAAATACAAATATGTATAACATGATGAATAATGCTAATGAAGAACTGATCCCAGATGAGCATGTCAGTATAGATAAAATTCTTCAAAAAGTGCAGGATCAGCAGCATGTGCAAGAATAGCAGCAAGGTCAGGAACATGAATCAAGCATGAGTGATACTACCTCAGATGATGAAACAACAGAAGATAGAACAATCATGGATGGAACTCCAACAGGTACTGTAGTACCTATTAGGTCATCTCATCAAACTCATCCTCTAGTAAAGTTTAGAGAATATGTCTTGATGACTAGTATAATGAATGTCATAGATCCATTAAATTATGAACAAGCCAAAGATAAGGAAGAATGGGTAACTGCAATGAATGAAGAATATAATTCCATTATGAGAAACAAAACTTGGGATTTAGTAGAATTACCCAAAGATAAACTACCCATAGGATCAAAATGGCTATTCAAATATAAACTTAAAGCAAATGGTAGTATTGACAAGTTCAAGGCAAGATTAGTTGCAAAGGTTTATTCTCAGCAAGAGGGGATTGACTTTGAAGAGAAATATGCACCAGTAGCTAAGTTAAACACTATCAGATTATTATTTGCACTAGCTACTAAACATAACTCGAGAATACACTAGTTAGATGTCAAATCTGCTTTTCTAAATTGTGATTTAAAAGAGGAAGTATACTTAGTGCAACTTGGAGTTTTTGTTCAGAAAGCACAGGAGCATCGTGTGTGCAAGTTAAAGAAAGCGATCTATTGACTGAAACAGGATCCTAGATCATGGTATATCAATATTGACACCTTCTTCAAATAGCAAGTATTTCTCAAAAGTAAAAATGATTCAAGTTTATATATTAAAGAAGATAAACATGGAAATGTTTGCTTGATATCCCTATATGTGGATGATCTTATCATTACAGGTGGACAATATCAATTAGTTGGAGATATTAAAAGTTATTTGTCACGGGAATTTGAAATGAAAGACCTTGGTGACTTACATTATTGTTTAGGGATTACTTCTTGGAGAGAATTTGGTAAAACATTCATCACTCAAAGCAAATATGCAAGGGAAATACTTGACAGGATTCAAATGAATGAATGCAAATCTGTGTCCACTCCTTTGGATCAAAATGTCAAATTATACAACAATGATGGATATAAAGAAGCTGATGGTACTTTGTATCATCAACTAGTGGGTAGTCTGAACTACCTCACTACTACAAGGCTAGACCTATCATATTCTGTTAGCATCCTTAGTCAGTTCTTGGATAAGCCATGCGAAACACATTGGAAAGCTGCAAAGCAGGTCCTAAGATTTTTAAAAGGAACTCTTGATTATGATATTTTATATATTGATGTATCTGATGTTCAGTTGGCAGTTTACTCTAACTTTGACTGGGAAGGAAATCCTGATGACAGAAAATCCACTTATGGATATGCATTTAACATTGGTTCGGGAGTCATATCATGGAGCAGTAAGAAACAACCAACTATTTCTTTATCATCCATAGAAGATGAATACAAAGCTTTAAGCAGTTCCACTTGTGAATCCATCTGGTTGATGTGCATTCTTGAAGAGGTTGGAACATAACAAAAATAAGCTACCAAAATCGAGTGTGACAATCAAAGCTCAATTAAGCTGGCACACAAACCGGTCTATCATGCCATATCTAAACATATTGAGCTGCAGTACCACTTTGTCAGAGAAAAGATTGAGTCTCAAGAAATTGAACTCATCTATTATAACACAAGTGAAAAAGTCGTTGATGTCTTTACTAAACCTATTGGAAGGATCCATTTTAAGGATCTTACAAAGAAATTATGTGTTATCAAAAATCCATTTCTGCATTAAGGGAGGCTGTTAGATTTAATGCAGAAATATCTTCATATGTTTTCTATATCTAGGGTTCTTGTTCAAACAGCTCCTATGCTGGTGGATCTGATCCACATTTATTGGATCTAGATTAGGTTATCATTTTTCTATATATGCAACCTTTATTTCATTAATTCAATGATTTGAGTGTTTCCCCTCATGTGTGTGTGAGAGAGCCTCTGTGCTCTGCTGGTTTCCTCCTTGGTTTCTCTAATTTTAGCAAGCTTGGATTCGAACATAGAGGACCCATGTGGTTGGTTTTATGTCACATGTGATGACTCTGTGGATGTTGGATGTTGTCAGGATGTACATTTGAATGAACTAGGAAAAAAATATATCTTTTTCATCTTTATCTTTTCTCTTGAATGAGAAATGGTTGTCGTTTCACGGGAACAGATTTGCAATACAAAATCTTAGCGAGACATTATCACCCAATATATCTCAATTCTCCCATATCCAATACCTGCAAGCATCTCAATATCTTTTATTCTGAAAATGAAATTAGTTCTTTTAGGGTTGTTAATAGTATTGATTGGATGAAAAGGAAATACATAAGAAATTTTTTAATGGGTCTATTCCATAGAGCTTAAGGGACCTGAAAACAAGTAAACATGACAAGTACACATTTACTGTAGATAATAATTTTACAGAGAACAAAATTTAGTTATTATGCTCACACTTTGTTGTTGGCATGTAGATCAAGTGATAGATTGCATAAGAAGATTCCTACTCTTCGAAAAATGATTTAAATGGCATGAGACTTGAGGTTGTGAGGATGAAAATGGATAAATTGAGCTTATTTTCTATTTTGGGTTAAATAATGGAACTCTATTGGATTCAAGCTAAAATACACATTAATTTTTTTAATAAGGGTCTTTATAATATTATAAAGACATAACGAGGTCATACTCTTGTTTGGTTTTAGCCTTATAATCAATAAATTAGTGTGAAAATTATGATGATTGGTCATACTCTAATTAATTCTATGTACTCTTACTTCTATGTACTTATGATAATTTATTTGTCTTAGGAATTTCCTCCTATTCTGCCATACATACATGGTCTTATTATACCTTCCCACTTCTATGTACTCTTACGTCTATGTACTTATGATAATTTATTTGTGTTATGAATTTCCTCCTATTCCTCCATACATACATGGTCTTATTATACCTACTAAAGGTGCAGGTATATGGTAATAGCTTCCAGTTGAATGCGTATTAGTCTCTTAGTTAACTAAAAAATTTAAGCTATCTTTACAAAGTTTTGCATTATACTTTTGATATTTTATTTTTCTTTCGTATTTAAATTTAATTATCTTCCTTTCCATTCGCAATCAACTTCATATTTAAATTTATTCATCTTCACAAAGTTTTACATTATACTTTTGATTTTTTTATTTTTCTTTTATATTTAAATTTATTTTTCTTCCTTACCATTGGCAATCAACTTCGTATTTAAATTTATTTATCTTCCTTTCCATTGGAAATCAACTTGATGTCTTATTGTGCAAGAGACGACAGAATTCTTGGCATTAGTTTGCATCTTTTAATAGACATTGAATGCACCGCCTAAGACACTAACTTCGTATTTAAATTTATTTATCTTCCTTTCCATTGGAAATCAACTTGAAGTCTTATTGCGCAAGAGACGACAGAATTCTTGGCATTAGTTTGCATCTTTTAATGAACATTGAATGCACCGCCAAAGACTAACTGGTTCATCGTCATCATCGCCATCTTTTCGAAACACATATTTCTGATAAATAAACCGCAGCATTAAACTGACAATAGTGCTTGGCCACACTACCCAAAACTGCATTCCACCGCCTTAAAACTGCATGCCACCGCTTTAAGCAAAAGGTGACAACACTACTGAAGACTACGAAGAGCATATGCTTTGGGTGAAAACACTACCGACGACTGCGAAGAGCATATGCTTTGTGTTGGAAACATTGTTGATCTATACGGATGGAGTTTTTTCTATGCAGGCTTCCTTGATTTATCGATTTGCAAAGAAATCTTCTCAATCTTGGGCTTTTACTAGCATGCTCGGACTCCAGTAACACTAAGGCACGGAACTGCAAATGAAATTTACTTCGCTTTGGCTTTCTCTTAAAACTTCATCACAGTGGTGGAAAGAGTCTGATGTGTGGTTTGGGAAGCAGTAATTTGTTTCATTAATGTAGTCATCTCTATCATCACTTCTCTGTGCGTCAATAGAGCTCTTTGAGTGCTTTCTTCTTTGTCGCAAGTTGGGCATCCCAACTCTGGATATCTTGTAAATATGATTTCATTTCTGGGGTATTTTGCAGATGCATCCATAAATGAAAGTTGAAGTCTACCCTATTTGAAACACTTGTGACTACTTGCTGCGCGTGGTGAAATAGTTATACGGCCTCAGATAATAACCTTTGTAGCGCCAACTATTTAGCTGACAACGTGCTCTGAATTTTTTTGTTGTAGCTCACTGTTCTGGTCTTGTAACTCTTTAATCCTTTGTGTAACCTTTTCAATTTTATCTGTAGATTACAATAAACTTGAAGCTTCATAATAACTTGCCAATCTCTGTTGGTGACCGTTTCATTTTTCTTCTGCTCCCTGATGAACTTTGTTTGCATTAACTCTATATGCATTGTTAGTATCTACACTTCCCTCTACATTTTCTCTCTTTTACCATGTGCCATCGAGCTGTCGAGGTTTACGTGGATGTATTCCAGTGGCTCATGTGGGCGTTTCCACTTCCTCAGCCCTGAGAGAGTGCGCTTCTTCTTTGGACCGTCTTCCAACCGATGCTATCGGCCTATTGATTTCGAGCATTTTTTATTTATGCAATGAATCCCTGTAAATGGGTTGCACCCACATCACCTTATCTCTGTCGATTGGATGCTAGGTTAAGTGATTGGCGATAAAAGAAACACGGCATGGAATTCCTTGGAAGTCATAATTTTAAAGGGTCTTGTGCCAAATAGGAGATAAAAGAAACCCGAGCATGGAATTCCTTGGAACTCGGAATTTTAAAGGGTCTTGTGCCAAATAGGAGACGTCCCGCAACATGTATTGATCATAGGATTTTTACCTAGCAGGATTATGCATGAAGTAGATATTATTAGATACAAGAGTTACAAAGAATGGAATTTAAACATACCTGGAATATCACATATGAGTCTTTGAAATTCAAAGCCTCCATAAGAAATATTATCGGACGTCTAGTTGCATGTTATTGACCAAGATATATTACAGACGTCTAGTTGCATGTTATCGACCAGATTGAGGCGTTATCGATCTATTTTTTGGCTCTATGGAATGTGAATTCACACTACCATAGATGTTGTAACAAGATATTTATCCAGAAGAGTCGTTATTACTTTCTCCCAAAGTCAAAATGGAACTGGAGCAAGTTATGGATTTGAAAGGAGGAAATTGGCCCCCAAACGAACCATTATACTATGAAACTTATTCTTATGCTTAGCTTGGTAACCTGGGCCTTCCTTTGAGTTTCCACTTCTTCTCCTGGCGGGGTTTCATAAACAACCTAATTTCCATTCACATTGGAGAGATTCACCCTCTTCAAACTAGAAGTAAATTCACTTGTTTGAAAGATTGATCGTTCGACCATCTTGGTCTTTTAAGCTGAAGGATGGTGGCATAGCATAATCAGACTGTTATCCATTTCTTCTTTGACAGAGACAACTCCGCGCTATGTATGAGGCAGTACAAAAGTCCTCCAAGATCTCGAAAGGTGGCAATCGACACATATGGAGGCCAGTACACATTTGAAGTTAGTTTCCCTTATTGTTACATACGCCAGTGGATCTGTGATCTAGTGCGAATCAATATTAAGAATTTGAAAACTTTGGCTTCATGCTAAACCACGATTGCAGTACGAACAAAGATTCAAAGATGGAAAAAGGATGATGATGGCCTGGAATACATCGTGCAGGTCTCTTGCAGCTTCTCTTTCAAAGTTAACCCCTGCAACAATTCAAATTCAAGTTGCCTGCTGATTTGATTTACGATGGTTGTTTTGCTTATCGAGGAGCGGTCTGCATGTGTCCATGGACACATGCCAGGTGCATTGAAGCTTCGTTGTTCTCCATAATTACATACACAAAGACATGTATTGATGCATTATTTCCCAAAAATCAACTCGGTGCGACAAGATAGCTGTAATATTAGTTTGTTGTGATAATTTTGTGTTATTGGGATCAATAACCAAGTTTTCAAAGTTGCCAACTTTTTTTTAAAATTCAAACACTTGTAACAATAGCACCTAGAAATAGAAAAATCGAGGTGATAACGGTAGTTAATACCAGGGCTATATCCTCCATTGTGAACCCGAATCCCGATCCTGATCATGATCCTCCGTGTTATGAATAACAGCCCCCTTGAGCGGGGAAGGTTGATTTGGTTCCTCCAACAGTTTCTTGCTTTCACGTTACCCCTATTCGTTCGGGGTAACCATGTCTTATAAAGGTAACCTATTCCTGAAACCCGCAGCATGGGAAAAATGCTCAAGTGGTTCACTAAATTAATGAACATCATTAGCACTGATGATGCCGACTATCGATGAACATTCTGTCCAATCTTTCTGAATCCAATGGATGAACAACCGTACTGAATAGAAAGTTTTTTAATTTTTAAGTTGAGTGTGTTATTGCATATATAATACACACGTCGAAGCAGTAGATTATCCAAATGCTTAAGCAGTTCACTCAGTCGATCGTGATTCACTCGTGATCGTGATCCACGGGTAGTTGCAAATGAGATGGGAAACACTACTGGGCCCATGCATTACATATGATTTCTGTGTTTTATGCCTGAACAATGATGTTCAAAGACACCCCATAACATGAGATAGGTATAGGACACTTGAATATAGATAGCTCAAGATAGAGCTTTCTTGACAATGCATCACCCATTCATTTTCCCTCGGATCGACAACTATTCTTTATTTATAAGGCTTAAGTAATATATTACCTATATAATAGATTAACTTACTCTAGTAATAGTAAGGCGGAAGAAAAACACAGTCCTGTCATGGATTCGCAGGAAGGATTTCTCAATCTCTGGTGTATCCATCATATGGAAAGGTTTAATAAGTCTTGTCTCTTGGCTAGGTTGTGGATTAATATGGATGGCAGGTAATGGCTTGAACATTAGAATTGGCCTGGATCCGATCACGGGATTGGATTCATGTTTCACTCTGCCATTGGATCTGCGCGACTATTTGGAAGATTATGGCATAATCTCGCTGGCTCATGCTAGAAATCACTCTCCGGATGCCACTTCCTACTGGCTCTCAGCATCTGACTTAGATTTAGGCGGTGATCGGTATAATATTTGGAATAATTATATCAGTGGGATTGAACAATGAAGAATAAGACTTGGTTCAAGACCAGACTGTCTTTTATGGTCTTATAAGAATTACACGGGCCCAATCACGGCTGCAAAAGCATACGACTGTGTGGCAAATCACTTTTTGGACGTTCATCGTGAAGCTCATCTCCTCCCTCGAGTCCTTTGGAAACTCAGACTTCGTGAGAAGATCCGCTGCTTCAATTGGCTTCTTATTAATAACAGGTTTTTACCTGGGATCAGCTTATAAAAAGGGGATTTCAAGGTCCCAGTCTCTGCATTCTATGCAAAAAAAAATGAGGAGTCGGCTCAGCACCTGTTCATGTTTATGGATTGTTCATATATCAAAAATGTATTTCAAACAATTTTTGATCATTTTGGCTCTCGGTCCCTCCATAACACCACTGAAAGTACTTCCGTTAGTCAATATTTGGACTGCTGGCTTCGAGTTCACTCCATGGACTATGCATTTCTATATCTGCCCTTTTTTATTTTTTGGACAGTCTGGAAACAACGGAACAGATCCATTTTTGAAGCTTTTATTCCATCTGTATATGGATCCCTCCAACAGGTTAAAGTGCTCCACCACACCTTCTCGGTGCCTGTCAAGAAGCAAAAGATAAGAAAATTTGTTCCGCCTCCCAAGATTCACTACCCTTGTGGTTTTTTCGATGGTGCTGCCACCCAGAACAAAGGGGTGCAGGTTTTACAATTCTTTTAAGCAGCACACACAGCTTTCGTTTCTCCATGGGATGTGGAAGATGTACCAATACGAAATTTGATGGCTTTATGGGCCCTTCTTACTGTTTCAAAGTACATGGGTGTGCCTCTTCTATCTATTTATGGAGACTCACTTGTCATCATTCATTGGGCTACTGGCAAGAGCAATTTGAACCTCCCTTATCTCAGTCACTGGTGTGATGACTTAAAAGATCTTCTGCAATCATTTCCGGGAATGATCATAAAACACACTTACCATGAGCATAACCAGATTGCTGATAGTCTCTCAAAAAAGGCTCTCCTTCTGGATTCTGGATATGGGGAATTCAAAGAAATTCTGAATGATATTACTACGGAACATGGTAACTTTCAGTTATTTTAGATTTGTTGCCTGTCTTTTTAAGCACACTATTTATATTTGTTTTGACTGGATCCACAGTATCTCCATGTAGAGACGCTCAGTTATCTATTATGCTCACGATTCTTGCTGTTCCTGACCCTTGCTGGGAATGATAATTATCTGACCTGTTTTACAGGAGTGATGATAAAGCCTGTTCAAAAAACAGGCTTGTGATTGAAAAAATATGTATTGATGACCGTGCTGTCTCGGTAGAGAGGAATACCTCAATGACCAAGTCTCTGCATGCATAATGGTTTTATGTTTTGACTGTATATAATGATCTTTGATTCTATCGAATAACAAGATCTGGTATTTATTCTTTCTGGAAAAAAAAGGCGGAGCACTCCCTTATGAAATGAAACTTGAGGATGCGCCCTATTTTGAAAAAGTGTAAAAGAGGAAGTCAATAGAAAGAGAATAACCAATAGTCATGCTGTAATATAATAGATTAACTTACTATATTAATAGTAAGGCAGAGCGCTCCCTTATGAAATGAAAGGGCAGGATGCCCCCTATTTTGAAAAAGTGAAAAAGAGGAAGTCAACAGCAAGAGCATAACCACTAGTCATGGTCCCTCAGTTACATATATGGAAAGCTAGATCCAAGCCAGTTCAAGGTCTAGATTCATAATAAATCCAAGTCCAAATTAAGAAGTAGATCCACCAACATTAAAGGAAAAAACAGATCAAACACCTTTGTAGCAAATTGGAAAAGTTATAAATTTTGAAAATACAACAGAAGTTGAGGAGCAAATGTTAAGCCAACACAGCACAATATTTAACAATTATGGAGAGCAATAGTTAAAGTTTTGTAGTAAATGGTTATCCAGTTCAAGTTAATAATGGTGTTCCTTCTTTTAAGTAAATGTTGGTTCAACAATATGTATTCTATCAAGTCAGCAGATGTATATTAAAGAAATATGGGTATTAATTTTCTGAATAATATGCGTCTGGATATTTCTCTAGAATTGGAAGGGATGTTGTTGGACAAGGTGGTGCTGGTAAATACCTGGGAAAATACCAAACCATGGTGGTGCATAAATCCATTTAGAACTTATAGAGAGCCGCAAAAAGGTTTATAATAAATAGTGGAAAAGGTGGATTCACCCTTATACAATACAGTTGATCCTGTCAATGGAGCAAAAGCAAGGGAAACACCCCACCATCAGTGTCATAGTGTCATCTGTTGATCCAACTTACCCAACATCAGTTGATCCGACCGGTTAAAGAGCCAGAAGCAAAGGTAGCCGAGGAATTTACCATATTTAATGCATAACCTACCATACTTGCTTCGGCAGGTATCAATGCAACACTTGTTTGATTAGTTGTGCTTTACCATTCAATGCCATATTTTGTTGTAAAGACAAGTTTATTTAGTTGAGACCAATTCTTTTTTCTAGTAATGGCATGGTTTACTTAGCATTACAATGCTAAATCATATCAATTCCATGCGCGATACCTTACTCTCATTGGTTGATGCATGCCGTTTATCTTTTTCTTCCTTTCACGTATTTAGAGCATGACTTAAGCTCTTTTCATTATTCGTAGTTTTGAATATCAAATTTGTATGTACACGTTAGTTATATTCTTGTGCCTAATTATTCTATTTCAATTCTTTACTAACACTTTTAAGATTATTTGTGCAATGGTGCATGATTTCAACATTGTTATATTCAATGGTTGGATACACCAAAGAACTTCATTGTTCTCTAGTTACTATATGTTGATAAATCCAAGTGTAGTCATTCCATAACATTTTGAGACGTATAAAGAGATGGGTCCTAACTCATAAAAGGACAAATATATAAGAATTATCCTAATCCTAATTTTGGGACTTGTTCAAATCTTTCCATTCAATGGTTAAAGGTTTTGGTACTCTATGTTACAACATACACGATTCCCATGAGATGTTATCGTTGAATACATATATATCCCATCATGAAACATCTCATGTCTATAGAGAATACAACATCCAGGAGGACACCTTATCTAATGAGGCACTCCTTTTACCTTCTGGGATCCTATATTTCTTGGAATTTTTGAAGAAGTATGCCATTGGCATGGAACTATCCAGCTCCTCTAACAATGAACTCTTCCCTATCTTTGGGGATTGATTTTGAGATATCATCTTTGATGATTTGGGTGGCTGGTTTACCACTCTTGCAGTATATCCCAGCAATGTCTCCTTAGATCAATTGACTGTTTGGACTTGTCCTATTGCTGAGCTGATTCGAGATGGGGAATGAAAGAATATTTATATTTCTCCTTCCTCTGGCATAGCTTCCTTCGAAGTCTATT
Organism: Pseudotsuga menziesii; assembly: GCA_001517045.1. Classification (NCBI taxonomy): domain Eukaryota; kingdom Viridiplantae; phylum Streptophyta; class Pinopsida; order Pinales; family Pinaceae; genus Pseudotsuga; species Pseudotsuga menziesii. The sequence goes on from LPNX010807473.1 coordinate 85,780, forward strand.
GTTTCATTTTTGAGATGTTATTGAGCCTTTGTATGGTTGTGGCCTAGGTATTTTTATTGTATTCATGTGCAACACTAGATTTCTACCTTTGCTGAAGATTATGATGATGACTTCCTTCTTTTGTATTGGAGTGGTGACTGAGCACCATGCTCCTGGTTGTGTCCTGTCTCTTTATAATGTACTCTTGTTGAAGCACAAAGGTTTCCTTTGATTCAGATGAATAACAAGCAAAAGCTATTTTTCTCCTCGAAAAAATATATATCCAAGATTTGTATGTTTACAACCAAAAATATAACGTGGAGGTGTTTGGGGTACTTAAATGAGCCCATGTGACAAATATTAGTACTTCCCTCTACGTACACATTCGCTTTAATGTTTGGATTGGTAACTTTCCCAAGTTATTTGTGGTATTTTTCATTTCAACGTTTTTGTTATTTAAGAGGATCTCTAGGGATTTGGTCTTCTTCCTTGGTGATTGTTGGTTCAAGGGGGATTTCTCATGATATGATCTAAAACTACTCTGAGATTTGGAAGCAGAGTGTATATTTTCTTGATATTTAAGGAATTTGATTTATGGGACAACTTCTGTTCGGTTTCATTGCTCAATAATTTGTAGAAATTTATGGTATGTAGTGTTGCTAGTCAGTTATGTTATTTACTTCTTTCAATTATTTAAGTTTCCATTGTATGGGTTTTAATACAGTTTCCTTTACTTCCTCTGCAAGTTAAAACGTTGTTGGTCATGAGGATGTTGGAATTCATTCAAAGCGTGAATTTTGGTAAGCCCTAATCTATGATGGTCAACGGCCATTCATGGAAGAGAGAGTAAGGGTTTTAAGGGTTTATTATCATTTCTTATACTTTTATGGTTTGGTTATTGACTCCTCTGGAGTGACAAGGGTTTTATGGGGCATAATGGTTGATTAATCCCAACCCTGTATGTAGGGTCTCCTTCTTTCATGGAATTGTATGGGTTAAAGGAACATAATTTGATGAGAAGCGAAAGGGTTTTGTATTTATATGATTCTTGGCGTGTTTATCATGAAATATCTTAGCCTAATGGGCTTAAATCGTGGTTGTAAAGGTTCTATGTTCTACAAACCAATATTACTCTATTTTCCAACTGGTTGTTTATCCTAATCTTTTTTTTTTCTTTAACTACAATCACCATTCTGGTGTGTGTAAATATCTCTATAGAGAATAGAAGTAATTGCAATCTGGTACTTGTTTACAATTATACTTGTCCCTATCTGTATGAGATTGATTCATAACTTAATATGTTTTTATCAGTCGCATATGGAGACTCTATCTAAGTTTGTATGTTATATAATATGTTTTAGTAAACGCTTAGTAGAATGACTCTTACGAGAGGTATCAATTAAAAGTTTTATGTATGTTACTTTTATGTTTTGACTGATAATCTTAAATACCATCTTATAACTTGGTTTAGTTTTGTTATTTTAACGATGGGATTCAATCCCTAGTCAATAGTGTTACCCCATCATGTACGTTTGAGATACTATATGTTCTGGAAAATATTAGTCTCTGTCTCCAATCGAGACATGCTTTTAGTTGAGCCTGACATTTGGAGTTTTAAAATTTATTTACTTGAGTTGGTTTTTGGACTACGCTAATGTTAGAATTTCTTAAGATATTATTAGATTATCTAGGATCTTTATCTGAAAGAATAACAAGTACAACAAAATGCATAAAATGTAAAAGATGCACAACACACAAATATTTTCATCGTGGAAACCATAAAGGAGAAAACCCCGCAAACTTCTTCAGAATAGTAAGATGATCAAAAGCAGTAATAAGAAATGTTCAACAACTATCTTTATCTCCTCCTCTCTCTCTCTCTCTCTCTCTCTCTCTCTCTCTCTCATGGGCCTTAGAGAGTGTGTGAGATGTGTATAAATGAGGGAGAGTGCCTCCCTATTTCTACCCTTTCAAGTCACTAACCAAATATAAGACTCGAGCTTACATACCATCTCACATGGGGCCCACTTCTCCTAGAGAGACCATAATTACATATTACATGATGTTACATTGGGGACTATTTCCTAGACTTTGAATGGAGGTTGTACCTTAAGATGTAGACACAATTTAGACATCCCAGAAAGGGGTAACACACATCCCCAATGGGGGCACAATAACATACAATGATAATATACATCAGAATATCTTTCAAATTTACAAATACATCAACACTCCCTCTTAACTAGGAAGGTATTCTCTCTCTACACAACCATCAACACATCTGGTCAGGTCTTCAATGAATCATCATCATCACGGAATCATAGAGTCTTCATTATAGTTGCTGCCATCATCTTCTTATAATTGTATCATCGTCCCATACTATTTTTCATTAGAAGTTTCTACAGTGCCATCCCTTTTTCATGTTGGATGGTGGTTGGATGTAGGCCTAGTCCTCTCCCAGGTCTTCATCTACAGTGCCAGCCCTTTTTCATGCTGGATGTAGGCCTAGCCCTCTGCCAGGTCTTCATTATCTCTGTAAGCAAGCCATCAAGTAGGTACATCTCAGGACTTATTATATGCCTCTTGCAAAACCCGTAGGATCTCACAAGACTAATTATATGCCACTGCAATAAGAAATAATCATGAAATGAGTTTTTTATAGAATCTAGAGGTTAGTCTCTTCCAGTGCACCATATAAAAACTTTTTAAAATGATTAAGAATTGAAAAAGTTATGGAAAAAACACTAACATGTTTTTTGGGTTAAAGAGTTAGGACACATTAGATATTGGAAAAAAAATAGGAAAATATATTATTTTCTAATAAAATTACATACTTAGGATCTACAGAAAAAATGTTGTTTATGTTTAAGATTTCATAAAAATTGATTGTGTGTGGTATACTGTAACGAGTGTGTAAACAATGACTTCATTAGAAACTAGAAGAAATTCCCAATTAGCTATGGTTTTTCATATACCACAGAATAGGTTTTGTATTAACAAAGAAAACTCCAAACCATACACATAGGACTATACGTGGCATGTGATCAAGTGAATTGGCATGTTTAAATTCAAATTACATTTCCCGCCCTTATAGAATTGGAAAACATGTGCACGTTATATAACTACAAAACATGCGTGTGTTATAGAACTACAAAACGTGTTCGCATTATAGAACTACAAAATGTGCACACGTTATGTAGCTCTATAACACGTGTGCGTTATGTAGAGAAACAAATATAGAACTATATGCATGACATCAAATGTATGTTAAATAGTTGAGAGGGGATGTGGAAGGGTCAAGGGCCTAGGAGGATGTTGGAAGTTTAGGTGGGGATGGTTAATAGTTGAGAGGGGGTGGGGAAGGGTCAAGGGCATAGGAGGATGTTGGAAGTTCAAGTGGGGATGGTTAATATTTGAGAGGGGCTGGAGAAGGGTTAAGGGCCTAGGAGGATGTTGTAAGTTTGAGTGAGTATGGTTAATAATTGAGAGGGCATGGGGAAGGGTCAAGGACCTAGGAGGATGTTGTAAATTTAAGTGGAGAAAGATGAATGGAATGGGAACGTGATGGGTTACAAGGGTGAAGGGGAGTGGGGATTGAAAGCACCACTAGGAGGAGAAGAGGTGTTGAATATGTATAAGGTTAGAAGCAGTATGCAAGACTTGGGTGACGAAGGGGGATAAGGTCGAGGGGAGGAAGTGGGTGAGTAAGGAATATAGGGATAGTGAGTAAGGCACATGCAAAGACATATATGCCAAAAATATTATTTAGTACTCAAGTCTTGGATTTCCTCCCTATCTGTAATATCCCAAATACGGATATTCTACTGACTCTATGCAAAATTACTGAATAGTCGGGCATGCAAAACTGCCATGAAAAATTTCCCTAAATTATAGCTAAATTTAGGGATAGGATTTGTAGGAAAGATTGTAACACTTACCACCTTATAATCGGGATGAAAATGCTCCTAAGAGAATACACATGTAAGATAAGCCAAGCTAATGAAGAAATAACCTATTTTTCCTTCGTAGTACCCCCAGCAGTCTGAATCAGCTAAGGTTGACATTTTTGGTGGAGGGATGGTCTATTTCAGTTGAAAGTTGGTCAGAGTGTAGGTGTGCCTATGCCAGAGAGAATGGCTGGAGCATGCAGGAGATTGACCTCTCTAGGTACCTTAGCGAATTGATTCACCTGACTGATACTCACGCCCCCACTCTTCTCTATTCTGCTGCTAGCTGCTCCAGGTCAGCAATTCGATGGCTAATAATCACTCCAAACAATAGAGTGATTGTCGAAGGAGCAAGTCGATAAGTTGACTTGAACAAGAGTTGACTTAGTCAATCAGCCGACTAAGTCGATGGGCCGACTTAGTCGATCAGCCGACTAAGTTGGTCGGCCGACTAAAATAAGAAAATAGGTCGACCACCTAAGGTTGCGTCGGTTCACGGAACCGACAGGTAGTTATTTTGTAACCGCTCTGTAATCATATATATTAGGTTGTTGAGCCAGATGAGAACTCAGTTCAGTTATCTGCGTTGTATGGACTCATTTTGTATAATATAATCTATTTATTCATCTATCTATTCTTTTCTCTTGTCTCTATTTTATATTTATGCTTTAGTGTGTATTATTGGTAACCTTATGTTATCTGTGAGATTACAACATTGCTTTCGTTGCCGGTAGTACACGACTGGAATGTATGCAAACATATGATACCAGAGCAGGAGATTAAGGACTGGTGGGAACGGAAAGTTGCAAACTACTTGCAGAATTACATGCGAAGGAACAAATTAACAGTCGCACAAGTAAAATACATATTTTTCACAGAGACGCATGAAAAGTTTGTCGAATCTATGCCCCAAATTTTAAAGAAATTCCTGGATGAGAAAACCAGGTGGGATTAAAGAACAACAGTTGCTGGAAAAACTAATCCGCGTAGGTAGAACAAACTTGTCGGAGTGGTTTGAGAAAATCATCGATGACTTCTGTGAGGAACAAGCAGTCGAAGACAGAACTTCGGTAGAAACAGTGAAGGAGAAATTTTACACAGATCTCACCTAACAATTTATGTGTTCCCTACCGACCTTGCTGTTCAAATTTTTTATCGAGAAAGGAATATCACATATCGTCGAACCTCGTCCATCACTTCACAAACTGCCAACAAACTCTAACTGGGCAGAGAATCAGAGAAAGTGGGAAAAATTCATTGCAGAAAGGGAGTGGGAATAATTCCTAAGCAAATAGACCGAATTATCCAAGCTTTCTAAAAAGCGCCGGGTAGGCTATGGGGGGTTAGCTGGTCATCAGTCGAGATAGAGTATAGTGGATCCTAGTCGATTAGAGCTAGATATTAGTCACCAGTAATGAGAAGTCGACTAAAAGGGAACTCAAGAGAATAGTATCATACGAAAGTATGTCGGACATTCAGAAAATAGAAAGGGAAGAGAGACACCAGAGAAGGGAAGCAAGACGAGAAAGAGCCTTAAAGCTGCACAGAGGAAGGAACCTTAGGGAGAATGACCAAGAAGAGAATCCGCCAGAGTTAGGTCATGACCAACATGAAGAAAGCGTAGAACAAGAAGCATCCCCTAAGGAGGAAGAATTATGGATAGAGCAGCCAAAATCTCTCCAATTAAGAGCTCCCAATGAAGGAACAACCCTTTCCCCATTGAATCCACGTACTCGAATACAGACTTTTGTCAAAGAAGACCTCCGATTACAAGCTGGTGACTTTAGTAGATGGAGTCGACAAGGCGACAAAATGTACACTAGATGACACCTTATTATACATAGACCGGTGGAAGGGAACTGGGTGACTTTTCAAGTGGCACCCTCCCTCCAAAGTATCCACTTGCTCTTACCGACACATGAAGAAGTGCCCCCCCCCCCTACCAAATACAACTTTAGAAGAAATAGAACACTCAGAACTGCGAACAAATAGTTGCAGTGGACCATCGACAGCAGAAGTTGACATCAAACGACTGCACGTCGACAAAGAATCGACAACCAATGGGAACAAAAGTTCCGTCGACTAGAATTCTGCAGGCACAAATACACCAATAACCCCACCACCCTCATCATGAACCCACCTCCACCACTGCCACCTTCTGAGAGCAGTGATAGTGATTCAGACATGGGTCACGAATCAGCTCACATTCCTCCATATGAGGGGGATGAGGACCCTAGACAACACTGGTTCGTCTGCGAGTCAACTTGGGAGGCCAACTAGGTTACAGCTGAAGATAGACAAATGGCACAGTTTGCAGGAGCCTTAAGGAAAAGGGCATTGACGTGGTACATGACCTTTTCAGAAAGGCAACCCACAGCGACAAAAGCTAAGATTAAGGCACAATTCTTGTCATTCTTCAAAACTCCAGATGCTAAGCACCTGGCCGCAAAAAAACTTAAAACCACATCCCAAAAGCCAGGGGAATCCATCCGCGACTACGATAAGCATTGGAAAGACCTGCTGAGCCAATTGGATTATGTTATAGATGAACAGTTACTAATCCAGTGGTCTCTTGCAGGGCTATCTCAAAAAGTACGCTGACACATCAGTCTGGAGATGTTCAAAACTTACGAGGATGTGCTAACGAAAGCTCTTCAGGTAGAGATGGACAAGGATATACCCACTTACGCCACGGACCACAGATTGGAAGAACAACTCAAGAATGTACATAAGTCTCTGAAGGAGCTAAGCCTCAAGAATCAGGAGATCTGGTGCACCTAATGCTCGACGGCCGTCCATTCGAAAGATAACTGTTGACAAGAATATAGCCAACAGGACGTTCGATTCGTACAGACCAATTCCTTTTGCGACATTTTCCAGGAACATCGAGATCACTCTACAAAAGACTGTCCGTTTAACATGAAGAATGGCAAGGATTATTGGTGCGGCATCTGTGAGACCAAAAGTCATAACACGGCCGAATTTCAGTTAAACCTGAAGAACTGATAGAACTATCAGGCGGTCTATGAAACAAATGAAGTGGCACAACATAATGAGCAAAACAATCTAGGAAATGATCATAACGAGAAAATATACGAGAGTCGACAATATGAGCGCTGGTACGACAATCGATGCCAAGGCTACGGAGGAAGAGGTCGATTCCCTGGGAATCACGACACACACCCTCGTCAACCTATCCAGTGCTTCACATGTTACAAAGAAGGTCATCGGTACGCAGACTATCCATACAAGGACAGGACTGATCTCAAATTTTGTACCCACTGTGAGGTAGGGGATCACTCATTAGAGGATTTCCCTACCATGTTAGAAAAAATTAATACCAAGAAAAATGTTAATGTCTTGTCTTGTGTGCAAAAGAATGATGTAATAACCACCAAAAATTTACATATTGTAACTCAGCAAGGAACAAAAAAAAGAGCTGATAACCCCAGAATTAGTAATATTAAAAAGACAAATGTCTATCCTGACCCACTGAAGGAAAAACAAACATATAAAGAAGCAACTCATGTATTTCAAGAAATTGTACGACAAGAAAACATGCATAACAGTCGACATAACACAATAAATAAATTAATCCAGCTCATTCAAACAGACAAATTAGTATCTCAGTTCATTGATTTGTTGCATAAAATAAAAGGTACCAACTCTAAAAAACAAACAAAAAACATTTGCAGCTTGAATAAAAAAGACAAAAGTGATGCCAACCCACTTGTCGACGTCGAAATCGAAGGTTACCATGTCTAACAAGTAGTGCTCGACTTCGTCTCACAAGTAAATATCATGACCCATGACACTTGGGAACAGATGGGCAGACCTTGACTCTATGATTCAAGCATATACTTGAAACTAGCCGACCAAGACCTAATTGAACCCATTGGAGTATAGAAAAACGTCGACACAACTATCAAAGGAATCTCGACCAAGGTTGATTTTCAAATCATTGACCCAAAGGAAGGATCCAGCTCCTTCCTAGCACTAGTAGGTTGAACTTGGGGTAGAAAGATGAAAGCATCCATATATTTGGACAAGGAACGAATCAAATTAAAAGGAAATGGTCAAAAGGTCATTGTACCCATTCATCCATCTCAAGGGGAACCTTGGCCTGAACCTATTGATGAAGAAGTCGATGTCAGACAACTCTACCAAATCCACAACAATGCAGACTACACAGAACTAAACATCCATGGAGAACTTCACTTAGGTAACCAAGACTCAGTTGGTTATAACTTAGACGCTGAATTGTACGAATGGGAGATCAAGAACTATGAAACACAAGCAAGAGGGTGCTGGACTATACAAAAAGTGCAGAAAAATCCCACCCAATAATGCTTCATAGTATCCATTGTCCCAAAAATCTTCAAAACGAAAATAAGGGAACACCCTACCTTACAACCGACCAACTTGAATACTACACAACTACCAAGGTATAAGGAGAGGGAATCACCAGTCATGCATGTCAAGCAAGTATCTAAAAATATTGGTGAACATGGATGACTTCAAATCCTATTTGAAACTTTTACAGGGCAAGTAGCTAGATGGTGGGATACCCATCAGACAAGACTACAGACCTGGACAACTACTTCGAATTACTTTGTCGAAAGGTTTGGAGGAAAGAATTTAACCCAACAAGTTCAGATACCTATATTCACTCAAGGACAAAACCTAGAAGATCACATCAAAACTTGTGAAAAGGAGTAATAAAGACTTGGATACAAGGATGAACGAGCATGGCCACACTTGTTCCCATCAACCCTAGCCGACTTACCAAACAAATGGTATAAGATGGAATAAGCTAGAGGTGAAACATTTTTATGGAATGAACTCATGGAAAATTTTATTAAAGACTTCAACTTCATACCTCAAAATGAAAATCTAGTCGAAACAGCAAAACAAATTAAACAATTTATCCAACCGACCAAAAACCAACCCTTACAAGACCATTGACAGATAAGGGAATGTAACAATATACAAACATGGTCAAGACCACAGTTGACCCGATTACAATTAGAAAATGAAAACACAGAAGCAAAGAGCTTTAGATGGAAATCCAACCATGTTGAGACGGCAAAACCTATCCGCACAATCCTGAAAGTCACAACAACTGACAAACAAGATACTGACAGAATGACTGTAGTCGACTTCCCTGCCACTTTCTCACAATTCAAAGAAGTAAGTCGAACGATTAATGAATCCAAAGCACCAGAGTAGCTAGATGCCAAAGTAAAAACTAAAGAAGTCGACATCTCAAATGATGATTGACCAAACCTGGCAAAGATTGGTGACTACTGGAACGAACAACAGACCACAGAGATAATGAACTTACTAAAGGAGTTCCAAGATTTCTTTGCTAGGGATTACATGTTAGAATAATCAACCCATAGTTTACCCATTTAGACATTAATTTAATTATTTCTGTCTTATTAGCCTAGTTCATGTGTCCCACCTTGTGCAAGTTGTCTTTTACCTATCCATATTGGTCAAACTTGCCTCATTTGACTCATGTAGTGCATGGGAAATCCCAAGGAATCAAATCTAATTTATTCCTGGCCTCCTAGGTGCCCTTCTACTTTTTCTGCTTTATTCCTTGCTTTTTCAGTGTTTTAAGGCAAATAGAAAAGCTAGACTATGTGAGGTGAACTAGTTTTTTGTCCTCTTCATCCTCCACTCTTTTCTCCATACAAAAGCATGTATGAGCTGCCATTCCACCACTCTTTAGCTTTCCTAAGCCATTTTTCTAATTCGTGAGCTCCATGACAGATTTGGGATCAGCTTTTTACACCTANTTGATTTCTCTGAGTCCAACGAGCTTTGAATCCCTGTAGCTATATTTCTCCAAGTTCAAAGCACTAGTTTTGTAGCTGAAACAGTGTGGTATCGAAAATAAAGATGATCAGATTGTACTAGCCATCCTCTCGAAGCTGGGCCCTGATTATTCAGTGTTTGTTTTGACCTTCTATGCCTCAAAACTGACAGCTCGAACCTGGAAGATGCCTAGCCTTGCATATTCCATGGAATCTCTCACACAAGAACAGGACAAGCTGGTGATGATGGGCGCCATCAAACCATCCAAAGATCAAGCTTTGATTGTTGGAGATTCGAGGGTGGATTCAAAAAGAAAAAAGAAATCTAAAAAGCCACCTGGGCAAAAGAGAGACAAGAAACAGTCTCTGGAGGATCCACAAGGTCCCAAGAAGAACTACCAGAAGAAGAAAAACAAAGGTGAAATGAACAAGTGCGCATANGTTATTTATTCAACAACCTATATTATTATAGGGTTGGCTATTGTACACTGATTTAATACAATTTAGTGTTCAGCTCCAATTTTCAGTCTCTTTGTGAGTGATTTTGCATGATCAATTGTTAATT
>LPNX010807473.1:96322-127553 GCA_001517045.1 Pseudotsuga menziesii
GTATTTGCCTGGTCTCACCTCCAACCTCCTATCAGTGTACTACATGACCCACACTGGGTCTCCTAAGAAGGTCATATTCTCCCTCGATGAAGTTGAGATCACAGAGATTTCAACTGGTAGAGTCATTGCAAAAGGAGTTGTGAATCATGCTCAAAAGGTATACATGTTCTCACACTTCCTACCTTACTCAAACCCCTCTGCTCTTCTGATTCATGCTAATGAAGCAAGCAAGCTTTGGCATGAAATATTTGGCCACCTAAACTACAAATATCTTTTTGATCTTAGTGAAAAATAGATGGTAATAGGGTTGCCCAAGATAAAATTTTCCAAAGGAGTCTGCCAAGGTTGTATCCTAGGAAAACACCCAGAGCACAAATTTGAGAGAGCTAGTCATGAGAGAACCTCTGCACCTCTCAAGCTGATCCACAGTGATGTTTCTGGCCCATTCCTTCATATGTCCATGATTCAAGACAAATATGCATTAACTTTCATTGATGACTTTTCCAGGTATTGCTGGGTTCACTTCCTGAAACACAAGTCTGAAGTTTTTGGCCTATTCAAAGTCTTTAAGGCTTTGGTTGAAAACCAGTCAAGGCCCTCAGATCTGACAATGGTGATGAGTATGTCAAGTCTGAGTTTATTAATTATTGTGCAGATGTAGGTATTCAGATGCAACATTTTATCCCTTACACACCACAACAAAATGGTGTTGCTGAGAGGAAGAACAGATCACTGAAGGAGATGGCAACATGCATGATGGAGGCCAAAACTTTGCCACCAAAGTACTAGGCCAAAGCTATCAACTATGTAGCCTATATTCAGAATAGGGTGCCTCACAAACAGCTTGATGGCATGACTCCCTTCGAAGCATGGAGTGGGCACAAGCTAGATGTGACCCATTTCAGGATTTTTGGCTCAAAGCCTTGGGCTAGAATCCCAACAGAGAAGAGGAAGGCTTTGCAGCCCCAAATCCAAAAGTGTCTTTTTGTTGGATACTCTGAAGATTCAAAAGGGTACAATTTGATAAATTTGAGCACAAATAAATCCTTCATCGAAAGGTGTGTTCAGTTTGAAGAAGGACCCCTTGCAGCAGTGGAAGTTGGTGAAGCCTCTTCACCACCTGAACCTCAAGAAGTAAGTAAAGAGTTTGTTGAACATGCTGATTCTGATTTGTCTAATGGAGCTGAGTTTATTGCAGACCCTAACAGCCCTAAATGTCTAAAATGGGTAGCCAAGACACTACATGCAGCAGGAGAGCTAGCTGGGGATCCCAATGACCCAAGGAGGACTAGATCTTAGTTTGAGAGTGGTCTGTGCATGAAGGATCCTATGTTTGCTGAAAAATGCTATTTGATGGTGGAGTCTAATATTCAAACATATGAAGAAGCAGCAGGAGATCCAATATGGCAAACCTCCATGAAGGAGGAGTTCAGCTCACTCCAGAAGAGCAACACATGGGAGCTAGTTTCTTCCCCCAGGGAGAAAACTAGTACAGTGTAAGTGGGTCTATAAGACCAAATTTGCTACTGATGGTTCACCACTGAAGTACAAGGCCAGATTGGTAGCCAAGGGCTACTCACAGGTTCATGGCATAGATTACAATGAGACCTTTACCCCAGTGGCAAAAATGGATTCCATCAGGCTAAAGGTTTTGCTAATAACCCTTCTCTTGTGTGCAGGTTGAGAAAGTCATTGTATGGGCTAAAGCAAGCCCCCAGGGCTTGGTATGCCAAGATTGATAGCTTCTTGCTATCACTTAATTTTGTTCGGTGCAAATCAGATCCAAATGTCTATTTGAATTTAGTTAATGGTTCATTAATGATCATTGTGTTATATGTTGATGACCTCCTCATTACAGGAATCTCACAGGCTGAGATTGCTTCCTTAAAAAGAGCTATGAACCAAACCTTCTCCATGACAGATTTGGGGCTCTTAAGTCAATTTTTGGGGCTTGAGATTGCTCAAACCAAAGATGGAATCAAGGTGCACCAGTCCAAATATGCCTTGGACTTGCTGAAAAAATTCAGAATGAAGGATTGCAAAGCAAGCAAAACTCCTTTCCTTTCAGGAGTGAAGCTGGAAGAAGCTGATTCTTCACCGATGGTAAACAATACACTGTATAGGAAATTGATTGGATGTTTGTTGTATTTGACACATACTAGACCTGATATTTGTTATGCAGTAAGTGTGGCTTCTAGATTCATGGATCAGCCTCAAGAGATCCATTGGAAAGCAGCCAAAAGGATCCTTAACTTTGTTCAGGGAACAAGGACACATGGGATCTTCTATAAAGCAAAATCTGATCTTGATTTGATTGGATTTACTGACAGTGATTGGGCAGGTGATAGCATAGACAGAAAGTCCACATTAGGATATGTGTTCATGCTTGCCGAAGGTCCAATCAGCTGGTCAAGCAAGAAATAGAGTGCCATTGCACTCTCATCTATAGAAGCAGAGTACAGAGGAGTTGTTAATGCAGCAACTCAATGTTTATGGTTGCAAGGTTTACTTGGAGAGTGTGGCTTCAAACCAGAGTACTCAACTACCATCTACTGTGATAACCAGAGTACCATTCAAATCTGCAAAGATCCATTTCAGAAGTAGAGAACCAGACACATTGAGATCCATATGCACTACATCAGAGAACTTGTGCATGATGGCACCATTCACCTACTCTTCTGTTCATCTTCAGAACAAGTAACTGATATCTTCACCAAAGAATTTTGTGAGAAGACCTTCAGAAATCTCAAATCACTGCTGGGGATTGTTGATCATGCTGTGAAAGCATGAGTGAAGACAAGATTCTACAATTTTGTTTTACAGTCCATGTTTAAGGGAGGATTTTCCCAAGTTGGTTTTGCCTCTTTCCTTGTTTAAATGGACATGCAGTATGTAAAGGGTGACTAAGCCTTGTTGCTAGGCCCTATAATTTTCTGATATATTACTCATAATTCAGGCTTAAGGGGGGGTGTTAGAATAATCAACCCATAGTTTACCCATTTAGACATTAATTTAATTATTTCTGTCTTATTAGCCTAGTTCATGTGTCCCACCTTGTGCAAGTTGTCTTTTACCTATCCATAGTGGTAAAACTTGCCTCATTTGACTCATGTAGCTCATGGGAAAGCCCAAGGAATCAAATCTTCTTTATTCCTGGCCTCCTAGGTGCCCTTCTGCTTTTTCTGCTTTATTCCCTGCTTTTTCAGTGTTTTAAGGCAAATAGAAAAGCTAGACTTGGTGAGGTGAACTAGTTTTTTGTCCTCTTCATCCTCCACTCTTTTCTCCATGCAAAAGCATGTATGAGCTACCATTCCACCACTCTTTAGCTTGCCTAAGCCATTTTTCTAATTCGTGAGCTCCATGACAGATTTGGGATCAACTTTTTACACCTATGGGGGATTTGCTTATTTTTAGTAAGCCTGCTTTATGCTAGATTCGAATTGCTCCTCATGCATTCGAATCCCTGATGTATGTTATTTATTCAGCAACCTATGTTATTACAGGGTTGGCTATTGTACACTGATTTAATACAGTTTAGTGTTCAGCTCCAATTTTCAGTCTCTTTGTGAGTGATTTTGCATGATCAATTGTTAATTGTTGTGAGTAAAATTAATCTATCGCCTAGTTCAATTTCCACATTACAAAGACCTAAAAGGCTTAGTCCATGAAATGGGAGAAATTAAAATTGATACTAAACCTGATGTTCGACCTGTCAAGAAAATGCCTTATAAACTAGCTCACAAATACAAAGAGATAGTCAAAAAGGAAATTGATAACATGTTAGCAGCAGGCATCATATACCCTATCGACCAATCGGAATGGGCAAGTCCAATGGTCATACAACCCAAGAAACATGACCCGACCAGACTAAGAATTTGTGTTGACTTCAGGGAACTAAACAAAGTAACACTGACAAACCCATTTCCAACCCCTTATGCCAATGAAATCTTGAATGAAGTTGCAGGACATGAATGCTACTCATTTACAGATGGATTTTCAGGCTATAACCAAGTACCAATAGCTAAAGAGGACTAGAAGAAGACAACATTTGTGTGTGAATTTGGTTCCTTTTCTTACAAAGTTATGCCTTTCGGATTAAAGAATGCACCTGTAATGTTTTCTCGAATTGTTGTCAAAACATTTCAAGAATACATCTATAAGACCATGGCAGTATAATTCGATGACTAGACAATATACTCCACCTTAAAAGATCATTGCAAATGGCTCAGACTTATGCTGGAGAGATGTCGACAGATTCAACTCTCCCTAAACGTCAAGAAATGTATATTTGTGACCCCCATAGGGATACTATTAGGGCACATTGTATGTAAGGAAGGTATTAAGGTCGACTTTGCAAAAATTAAAATTATCCTCGACCTGAAACCACCAGTAAACCCAAAACAAGTCAGGGTGTTACTTGACCACACAGGCTATTACAAAAAATTCATAAGATACTATTCAGATATGACCTATCCTCTTGAATAACTATTAAGGGAAGATCAAGAGTTTAACTAGACAGAGGAATGCCACATATCATTCAAAAAATTAAAAAGAAAACTAGTCGAATCCCCCATCCTAAAGTTTCCAAACTGGTCAATCAAATTCCATGTACATATTGATGCATCAGGAATAGCAATAGGAGCAATCCTAACTCAACCAGGAGATGATGGAATGGATTATCCCATAGTTTACAGTAGTCGAAAATTAAACAAGGCTGAAAGAAACTATTCGACCACAGAAAGAGAAGCCCTAGGAATGGTCTTTGCCCTCCAAAAGTATCGACATTACCTCTTAGCTAACCCCTTCATATTCTATACCAACCATCAAGCCCTGAAGTATCTTGTCAATAAACCACTCCATCATGGAAGGATTTGTCGATGGCTACTTCTCTTCCAAGAATTTGAGTTTGAAGTTATTGTCTGACCAGGCAAGTTAAATGTCAAGCCTGACCATCTATCCCGAATCGACACAAGAGAAGAACCGACCAGAGTCAACGATGACTTACCTGATGCACATTTATTTCGCATAGAAGTAGTCCCTGCAGAACTAGAAGAAATAGCTCAGTTCTTAGCAGACGGACATGCACCAGAAGGTATGAGCACCAAGAAAAAATAGATCTTAGCTATGAAGGCTGCCCCATAAAGTCTCATCAATGGATTTTCATACAAAATGGGATTAGATGATATCCTCAAAAGGTGTGTACTCGAACATGAATGAGACCAAATCATGAATGAAGCACACTATGGACCTGTAGGAGGACATTTCCAAGCAAACACAACTACAAAGAAAATCCAATAGTCAGGATTATGGTGGCCAACACTCCACAGAGATTGCAAAAATTTTGTTAGTCGATGTGACAGATGCCAATGACTAGGTCGACCTCTGCCTAGTACAAAAATGACCTTGATATCAGTAAACCCCAATCTCACATTCAAAATCTGGGCCATAGACTTCATAGGACCATTTCCTATCCCAACAAAAAGATCAGGTGCAAGGTATATTATTACTGCAGTGGAATACGTCACTAAGTGGGCAGAAGCTGAACCTGTAGATACATGTTCTAGTGAGATAGTCACTAAGTTTATCTATGAAAATATCATCACTAGATTTGGATGTCCACTAACCCTGATTAGCGACCAAGGGACACACTTTATCAACAAGACTATCAAAACCCTAACCGACCAGTTCCAAATCGACCACCGACGGAGTACAGCATATCATCCTCAGTCGAATGGAGTGATTGAAGCATTCAATAAAACATTGAAAAAAGGATTAACTACAATATGTAATGCTGACAAGGACGACTAGGATGAGAAAATACCTATAGTCTTATGTGCATACAGAACAGCCTATAAATGATCGACCGACCAAACCCCTTTTCGACTAGTCTATGGAAAAGAAGCAGTAGTTCCACTACACTTCTGACAATAGACACCTATTATCATATAAATACTACATGTCAATGTCGAACAAGGAAGGAAGGATCGACTATTTCAACTCAGCAAGCTAGAACAACACCGATGCATGGCTATACAACACCAAGAAATTTAGAAGCAACAACAGAAAGCATGGCATGACCGCAACATTAAGAACAAAAACCTGTTGGTCGGTGATCTTGCTTTACTATACATAGTCGGGTCAAAGGAAAACCTAAGAAAATCCACACATAATGGATGGGACCTTACATTGTCGAAGAGATACATCCCAACGAATCAATCCGACTAAGGATGTTACAGGGCATAGTATTTCAGAAGCTCGTTAATGGAGCCCGACTAAAACGTTACAGAAACTAATTCAAAAAAAAAAAAAAAATCATACAACGACCATAACCATCAACCAAAATCCATNCAAAAACAAAATAATACCCTACAAATAGAAAACCATGACAGGAAATCACCATCTCAACAACCACCATCAAGACCATCGACCACTTTCATCAACCATTCATGTCGACCATTCTCATCACCGACTCCAGCCGACCACCTCGATAATCCTATCGTACATTTGTGACCTCGAGCACCGAAAGCAATTCACCATTAAATCACACTCGTGTACTCCAGCTGGAACATCACATCCGCCATTAATACACCCATTGCCGCACACAACCACAGCATCGCCTATATGTACTGGACCACTGAAGGTTCATTCACCGCAATTTATACAGACAAAGCATCAGAACACCCAATCGACTAAAATCCGAGATCCCCTTAGGGACATCGACCAAACCGACAAAATGGCCCCCAAGCAGACTAGAGCATCGACCAAGGAAAAGGAGATACATGCTATGGATACACCTTTGGTCCGCAGGCTAAAGAACATTAAAAATTCCAAAGTACAGGAAGGCTCATGGCAGAAGCTATGGACCGAGATCCAAGAATGGGACTTTGTCGACAAAAGGCCACTCAAGCAGCATAGAAAATCCAACACAACACTCTCTTCAGCTACGCCAATGCATCGTTGATGGCCAACTTTGGTGGCACGAAGGAAGCTGCTGTGAAGTTCATTATCAGTCGATACCACAATGGCCGGTTCTACTTTGACGAGCCAATCGACATATCCGGAGATGTCATCTCCAAGCTGACCGGTATCTCTAATAAAGGAGACCCTATACTAGTCAGAATCAAAGAAGGACTGGTCGAAGAGCTCACTGGATCACCTTCTGGAAAAAACTCAAAAGGGTTGATGATCAACCAAATCACAACTCAAATGCCATAGATTGTGGCCAAAATCATTGCAATCACACTCACTCTAGCAGGTTGAGGCAGTGACCTCAAGTTAGAGATGTTGGAAGCCGTCGACACTATTGCCACCGACAGATGAATATATAGATGGGGGGATTACGTCGTCGACATGGTAAAGACCATCTGTGAGCGATGCCAAGGAACAGGGGGAATCATCAAGTTCACCTCCCTCATCTTATGGATTGTTATGTACCACATCTTCCCATAGGGGATCCCAGTATTTCGGGAACCATCAAGGTTCGACATGTGGAGGTTTAAACCCTTCTCCCAGAAAGGAACCCTGCATGAACTGAAGCGTGGGAAAGTATTCCTAGAGAACTGGTTCCAACAATTGAAAGTCCGCATGAATAGATGGAGGGTGCCTCAAAACATCTAATGAAATCTACCTGCGAACTCCCACATCCAGCTGGAGCTCGACCATACCTCGGTGTGGTACATGTAGGGCGAGGATTCCAATGCCAAATCCCTCGACTACTATCCGTCTATCACCCAGATCTTCTGAGAACTGTCTCGACAAGATAAGACAAAAATACCAGTACCAGCAGCAGCTAAACAGATCGACTTCTCGATCGAGGAGCCACTCATCAACTAGGAAAAGGAGGAAGACTATGGGATCAACCTCTAAATTAGCACAATTGTGTTAGAGGAGACACCGATCAAGCACACTGCTCGACTATAGATAACTATCAAACCTGGGACCACAAAGAAAATAGAACCACAGCCCACAAAACCAAATCCATAGCCACAGTAGTAGATAACTCCTTTGGCTCCAGCAAGTGTCGTCCCGACTCAAGCACCGACAGGTGAAGCAGAACCAGACAACCCTGAGTATGTTGTTACAAAAGGCATTATTTGGAAACTTGCCAAAGAAATAGCAGTAGCCAGGAAGAAAATAAAAACACAAGAACAACAATAAGGTAAAGGTAAGCACAAGATTATCATTGTCAAGTCATCAGACGATGAAGACGAACTGGCGGCCACGTCCCTCAACATCATAGAGGATGCCACCGCAAATAAAGTGCTGGTCGAAACACAGTTCCTGCGCTTTGTCGACGCAGGAGTAGAAGCAGGTCGACCAAAGAAATCAAAGACTACGACAACACCTGAAAACATCGTCGATCTTGTGTCGACACCTCCACCCCCATTACCGACAAAAATAACTGAGGAGCAAGCACCAGCACAACAGTTAGTCAGCACCTTCAACTTATACAAAAGCGCAATGCCGGAGATGGTAAAAGAAAAATTTGACAGAGACACCGACTTATAAGCTTTCTTTGAGACACTGCCTACATTGTTTAAGTCGGATCAGAAGATTTCCACCCAGGCACCTATCTATACAGAACGGGGCACACAACCCCCAATCATTGCAACCATCATGTTGAACTTCACAAGACAACCCGACAAGGAAGGTAACGTGACGGGATGTTTGTCCTCCACTATTGCACCAGCCAACCCCATACCCCAAGCCAACATACCAGCCACTACACCGACGGAAGCAAAAATGACTTCTGATGTAAACCCACACCACCAACCCGACAACCCCCCACTCAACAATACTTCCCCCAAGCCCATCACCCCCGACCATTCACCAATTCCATCACCACCGCCACCACCATCTCCACCACCACTACCACCCCTTGATTTAGAGACAGGCCCACCACAACCGACTACATCCACACAAACAAAGGTGACCGCCATCCCACCTCCCCAACCAGACAAACTATCAGCCTCTAACTCGCAAACCCAAGATCTCGCATCAACTATTGCAGGTACACAGGAGACAGAAGAAGAAAAGAATAAGAAGAAGAAGGAGCATCATGGGAAGTCTCCCAAGATCCAAATTAGCTTGAAGGATGCAAGCTCCTTGACCGACACAGAGATAGTACAACTCCTCAAAGCCCTAGCGAGTGAAGCAAAGACGAGGAGTGCGAGAAAAAGTAAAGAACTTCAGACCAAAAACACAGAATAGGTCGAGTTTCTCGACAAATGAAGGAATTTGGCCCAGTCCGTCATGCCGGGCCCCATAGAGATCAACACCGATAGACCGCTTGAAAGAGTGTATCAACTATTTAAGAGAATGGTGTCGACCCTCCAAGCACACATTCAGGAAACCAAGGAGGAACAGAAAGAGGAAACTGCCCGACTCCTCATGGCACAACACACTGCATTTTCTGAAGCGTACAAAGTATTGCAGGACCATATGGAGGAGTCTGTCGTAACCGAAGAAGTACTAAGAGACTGGCCTACTCACTACGGGAAATTTTATCAGTAGACACTACAGACTCGGCAAGGGATTCAGGCACTAGAGAGCACAAAGACCACTGAGGAAGCACTTAGAACGACAATAGAAGAACGGATAGTGCTTGAAACCGCCAAACTACAGAAACTGGAAAGGGAAGCACATCAGTGGGTGCAATAAGCTCTCCCCAATTTAGAGAAATTCGACATCGTCTGCCCATAGATGAAATGACTTATTGAGACCACAGAGGAGAAGGAACATTTCATGGGTCCCGACATGGAGAGGATAGCCGAAGTCTCCATCTTAGAAAAGATGTTGATCTTATCAAGCTTGACCACACTCACCATCGACATCCAAATTTTTTTGCAGAGTTGGACAGATTTCCAACATCACCTTTCCATCACAGCCCCAGCCATTGTTGAAGTCTGCATACAAAAACGACCGACCATTAGAATTCACAGCCCACCGCAATAAATTTTAAAGGCTAGCAAGAATTTTTTGTACCTCCCTGTTTCTTCGGGACGAAGAAACGTTTTGTTCGTGGAAGAGATGTAGAAGGAGAAAGTTGATAAGTCGACTTGAATGAGAGCTGACTTAGTCGATCAGCTGACTAAGTCGATGGGCCAACTTAGTCAATCAGCAAACTAATTCGGTCAGCTGACCAAAATAAGAAAATAGGTTGACCACCTAAGGTCACGTCGGTTCACCGAACCGATAGGTAGTTATTTTGTAACCGCTCTGTAATCCTATATATTAGGCTATTGAGCCAGATGAGAACTCAGTTTAGTTCTCTGCATTGTATGGACTCATTTTGTATAATATAATCTGTTTATTCATCTATCTATTCTTGTCTCTTGTCTCTATTTTATATTTATGCTTTAGTGTGTATTATTGGTAACCCTATGTGATCTATGAGATTACAACAGTGATCTTATCGGTGAGGATGCAGAACACATGCAGAAGAAATATGGTTATTCAGACTCTCAGTGAATTCCATGGGGTTTCCCAGCTAAATTCCCCCCAGCTGTACAGATGAACCCTCCAAAGAATATTTTGGAGTACACTGAAGCACTAAATAAGGATGAATATGATAGATGCGGTGACAAACCTGAATGGTTTATCTTGAAGGAGACTAGGGCAGATATTGCACTGTCGAAACCTCGTTAGCTGAAGACACCGTCTTCAACCCCAACTGTCGTGGCCACATGTTGTGCTGCTACTCAATAGCTCCAAATGAATAATAAGCATAAAGTAACCTTCTTTGGTTTCATTACCCTCTTAAATAGAATCTCATGAAATTTTAGGGTTTGCATGTCACTTTTAGGGTTTTCGCTTTACTTTTGCATGCATGCAATTCTATTTTATTGTTGACTTTTAAGCCTAAAGAAACAAGGCTTCTTCCATCTAACTGATGAATTGACGCTAAAGGAATGTCTTGTAGTGTTCTAAGTATAAAATCCACTCAGTCAATTCCCTCTTATGCGGTACCTGCTCGAACCTATGGGAATTAACTAGGTTAGTAGGTGTTTGGTATGCTTGATTAGAGGGGGGACATTACATTCCTCCCTGCTTGAAATCGCTTGTCCTCAAGCAACTGCAAACTAGGATGTTTCAATACCTTCTCTCCTTCCCATGTGGCGTCCTCCATGGGTAATTCCTTCCATTTCACCAGATACTCTTGAATCACCTTGTTTCAGACTTCCTTTCTCGTACTTATAAGATTTGCTCTAGAATTAGTACCGGTATCCCTTCATCATCTAGAGGAGGTAACTCCATGGAAGGAGCAATGTGTTGTCCTAATTTTTTCTTGAGACTGCACACATGGAATACATTGTGAATCTTTCTTTCTTTCTGATCCGAATTTCAGGGGGAACATGGTCTAAATTCAGATGTATGAGTCATAAAATCATTTAATGAGAGGTCACACGCTCTCAGTCATTATAAAAGAATTAAATGGAGAGGTCACCCTCTCTCATCCTTAGTAATTGACAACTCATGGTTTTGTTCCATGGTATGGCTTCAAGGCACATTGCATCTCTCTCATCCATGGTATTTCACAACCCGTGGTATTGCCCCAAGGCACATTGTAATAATGTTATAAAAAGGCTCTATGCCTTCTCAATAAAGCATTCAAGGATTCAAGGATTTTTGACACCCTCCACTTCTTTTATTCTATTGCGTTATTGGGTTACTGGTTCTGAGTGTCTTTCTTAATATGGTTTGAGAGGTGAGGCTCAAAGAAATATCTTTGAGCCTCACCCGTCCATGTGGGATATTTACTCTATGTATGTTACTGTATGCATCAAATGTTAACAATTTTGTAGCTTTAATCCCCTCCTCTCTCGGCATCGATGCCAACTCCCTGAAATGTATCTCTGGATCTTTCTTGTAGAACCGCTCCATGAGTTTCTGAGTGAACTCACTATAGGAATGGATGGTTTCGTGACCCAATGTCACTAATTCGTGGTACCACCACTCTTGGCATCTGTCTCTTTCATGGGATTGAGTTACAAATAGGTATCCAACTTCTGAACCCATATCCTTGTTGAACCTCCGTGAGTCCCATTAAAGTTTGGGATGGTCAACATGCCCAAGGTTTTTCGCAACTCATAGTTATGATTGAATCCCTTGTTGAAATTCCTAGGCCTGTTCCTACTCTTCATGTTGCAAATATCCAAAAAAGACATGGCTGCATGAAACGCATCCCCTAAGTCCTTGTATTCCTGCAAATAATCCCCAAAGGGTTTTCTAGGCTCTACCTACATGACTGGACCTGCTACTGCATCTTCCAAGAAGTGAGGCATAGTAGGCCTACTGGAAAGTCTGTTATATATGTGGGGTTTGTTTTTCATATTGGTGTATGCATGTTTTCCACTACTACTTGTAGACCCTCTATCTATCGGTGAGAGAGGTATTCTTCTATTACTTGGTTCTGGTTTCGCCAATAATTTGTTGATTGCATTAAGTAAATCCCTTTTCCCTTTGGCTAAGTATTGCAATGCGCTTACTAGGTTGTGAAACTCCATTCTGTCCTCATCTTCTCCTGTTCCTTTTCCCATGTCAGAGTGTATACCTATTGGGTCCATGTTTGAGTTGGTATCTTCTAGTTGGATATCCTCAAAGTCCTCCATGTACCTACTCCTTCTTTTCCTATAGGTTACAAAAGTGTCATCTTTTGTATTCATCTACTTCTCATGTTCAAGCCCACAGCTAGCAAGGAACATGCTCTGATACCATTGTAATATCCCAAATACTAATATTCTACTGATTTTATGCAGAATTACTGAATAGTCGAGCATGCAAAACTGCAATGAAAAATTGCCCTAAATTATAGTTGAATTTAGGGTTAGGGTTTGTAGGAAAGATTGTAAAAATTACCACTGATAAGCCGACTAAAAATGATCCTGAGAGAATATGCATATGAGATAATCCGAGTTGATGAAGAAATAACCTCTTTTTCCTTCGTAGTACCCCCAACGGTCTGAATAAGCTAAGGTTGATGTTTTTGGTGGAGGGATGGTCTGTTTCAGCTGAAAGTTGGTCGGAGTCTATGTGTTCCCATGTCGGAGAGAATGGCCGAAGCATGCAAGAGTTTTGACCTCTCCAGGTACCCTAGTGAATTGATTCACCTGACTGATACTCACACCCCCACTCTTCTTTATTATGCTTCTAGCTGCTCCAGGTGAGCAATCTGGTGGCTGATAATCACTCCAAGCAGTAAAGTGATTTTGTTGATGAGGATGCAAGCCACATGCAAAATAAATATGGTGATTCAGACTCCCAAGGAATGCCCTGGGGTTTCCCAGCTAAATCCCCCTTAGCTGTACGGATGAACCTACAAATAATCTTCTGGCATACACTGAAGCACTAAATAAGGATGAATACGATAGATGCAATGACACACCCTAATGGTTTATCCTGAAGGAGACTAGGGTAGATATTGTACTATCGAAACCTCATTAGCTAAAGACATGGTCTTCAACCCCAACTGCCATGGACGCACATTGTGCCACTACTCAAGAGCTCCAAATCAATAATAATCATAAAGTAACCTTATTTGGTCTCATTACCCTCTTAAATAGAATCTCATGAAATTTTAGGGTTTGCATGTCACTTTTAGGGTTCTTGATTTACTTTTGCATGCATGCAATTCTATTTTAATGTTGACTTTTAAGCCTAAAGAAACAAGGCTTCTTACATTCGACTGATGACTTGACGTTGAAGGAATGTCCTGTAGTGCTCTAAGTATCAAATTCACTCACTCAATTCCCTCTTATGCAGTACCCGCTCGAACCTATTGGAATTAAGTAGGTTAGCGGGTGTTTGGTATGCTTGATTAGAGGGGGGCCATTACAGACACACACATACAGATAGAGAGAGAGAGAGGAAGGTTGTGAGAGAGAGGGGGGGCAAAGACACATGCACACACATAGAGATAGAGAGAGATGGAAATACAAAGGTGGGGAGGTCCAGTGGGTAAGGAATATAGGGATAGTGAGTAAGGCACATGCATAGACATATATGCCAAAAATATTCTAGTGCTCGAGTCTTCGATTTCCTCCCTTGACCATATTGAGGCCTTAATACCCATATCCAATGCTCAAAACCTCTTAAAGGCATGTGCATATTTTCTTGGATACCAAGCATACCTTGAGTAGGTCATCTGTGGTGCTTCAAGGAATTGTTCATTAACATGGGAACCTCAAATATTCCAGTATGGTCTAAGGAACGAGATTATTCCCTCAATAATGTCTTGGAGGTCCCATACCTGTTGCTCAAAACCACCTAATTCCACCAACATCCATATGAGATGCCATGTGTGATTTTTTAAGGAATCCTTTCTATCCCTAGATGCCTAGAAGCTTTAGTGAGGGCGTAAGGCCATAGTTTCCTCCCCTGACCATGTCCATGGCCTTGAGATGGATACCTAGTGATCAACAAATGATGATGGCATGCATATCCCCATTAATATTGAAAGGATTCACTTTTAACGTCATGTGTGGTGGTTAGAGGCATCTATTTTGGACCTAGATGGTTAACAAGTTGCTTTAAGGCCTAAGGACCAAGTGTTTCCCCCACCCATGTCAAGGGGCCTAATATTCGTACTTAATGCTAAAAATGTTCTAATGGCACTAATATCCCCATTTCAAGGTAAATGATACCATGGAAGGCTCTATTGAGGTTGTTCAACACATCATTCTTGGTTCTAGATGCCTAGAAACATATTCTAGGGGATAAGGCCTAGGTTTCCTCCTATTATTATGCCTAAGGTCTCGATACACATACATAATACTTAGAAACCCCTAATGGTTCCCATATCTCCATTCAAATCAAAAAAATCAATTTGATAGGTCATCTATGGTGATTCAAGGTGTTATTCATGGACCTCGAGCCCTAAAAGCTGGTTTACAACCTAAAATTAAATCTTTATGTACCAACCATGATTAACACCTTATCCTCCAGAGTCTAATGCTAAAAAAATCCTAATCATGGCCATATCTCAACTTAAAGGTTGAGGATAACCTTAAGAGATCATGTGTGTTTGTTCAAGGTGTTGCTCTTGGTCGTATATGTCTATAGGGTTCCTTTAGGCCCTAAGGAATAGGTTTCCTCCCTCAACCATGTCTACTGATATGTTCCTAGTGCTAAGAGATTCTAATGCACTGCATATTCTCTCTATGATGGAAAATATCACATACGAAGGTCCTATGTGCAGGTTTGATTCCTTGTTCAGGGACCTCAAGCCTTAAAAACTACCTTTAGGGCTTAAGTCCCGACTTTCCTCCCCCCAAGCATGGTCATGGGACTATGACCCATACGTAGTTCTTAAAGCCTCCTAATGGTGTCCATATTACAACACAAAGAAAAATTATGCTCTTGGAAGGTTAGGCATGGTTGTTTGAGATGTTTTTGTTAATGATGCTAAAATATTACTATAGGTCCTAAGTCTTGATGATGCTAAAATATTACTATTGTTTTTATTCATTTCCATAGCCATGTACCAAAATCATTTTTTGTTCTCCATAATGCGTGCTCATTTTTCTTCTCCAAAATGTGTGTGTGTTTTGCTTCTCCATAACGCGTGTGCGTTTTGTAACTATAAAACGTGTGTGCATTTTTCTTATCCTAACCTACGTGTCATATGACATGTCAGGATTGAGCTTAAACAAACCAAGCATTAGATAGCGTGAGCATGTTGTAGTTTTATGTATCATTAGCCTATTTCCTAAAAGTAGGATTGCATCTAAAACGTCCCTCATCTTCTTTCACAGACAATAATATTTGCATAGATTTTGAGGTATCATGACAAGGCAACCACATTGTCCATATAATTATTTACATTATACATTCCTAGGCATTCATTAGTCTAGCTTTGGCCTTGAGCACCATACTAAGAATCAATTTTAACATATCTCAAAACTAGAGTTATTATATTTTATGTATTTAGGTAATTGATTATATAGAAACTAATCATTATTGGATGTTTATTTATTTAATGTGAATCACATCAAACAAAATATCTTAGAGTAAAATATTTATGAAACCATAAACTTAAAAATACAATATATTATAGGTGTATAAAAATTCGATGAATAGGCAGATATTTTGACACTATTTTGAAAAAATACGGTCATAATTTTTCAAAATCTAAATTATAGCTTTTAAATTCTAGAATTTTGGGTGCTCCAAAGGTTTTTAGGTTTTTGAGAATGTTATTCATCCATTTCTACTATAAAATCACAAGTAAAACATAATTAAATTTTGATTTTACAAAATAGAAGTTACCAAACTTGAATTTTTAAACAACTTATATATCATATACATAAATTTATATAAAGATAACCATGCATTTAGATAAGCAATGTGCTCTCTTTTAAAAAGACGTGTTCAAAATTTAAGGACCAAGCAGTGTTTTAACGTTGTAATGTTCATGTACTTACATAATTTTACATGCTTAATCAAATTGGATAGGATATGAGATTTGAAAATCAAATAAACTCGTTCATTATATATTTAGGCGATGTTTACTAAAATATATTGATCCAAGTATGGTTTAATAAACATATTAGAGATCATGTTAATTAAAAAAAGATATGATTAATGGTCATTATGGGGTTCTTGAAAAGAATAAGTAAAGAATTTATATTGAAGTTGAAAACTTTTTCATTGCTTGTTCATGAGTTTTCTTAATGTTTAACTTGAAATGAAGAATTAAAAAAAAAATATTATTATAATATTTTATTTATTTTTAAAATATTAAAAATAAAGATAAAAAAATTATTAATAACATTGTATATATAATTATGTAAATAAATTTATTATAGTAAAAAAATTAATTTATATTTAAATTCATGATATTTAGTTTTATGTTTAAAAAAAAGATAAAATATATATAAGAATGTACCAAATTTTTAATAAAAAAATTTATAGTAATTTATTTAAAAATATAAATATATATTTTTTATATTTTAAATTTATTAAATATAAAAAATATTTAAAAAAAAAAATCGTTAATCTATTCCATTTGAATTGACACTCATCGGGTAATGTCGACATGTTACTGAGACACCAATTGAAGTACCAACAATGACAAATGAACTAGGACAAACTTCTTGAAAAGAAGTTCGGAGCATTTGAAACTTTTATCTGTTCTCCTGCTTACTCTGGACAGAGATTTCATATCTTCTTGTTTTTTTTATAGGGCATATAGAGAAACGACCTCCAAGAGGAGGATCAAATTTTAATAATATATTCATATATTTTGTTGTTGATATTTACTTTTATTTTATTGAATCCTGAGTTGAATGGGTTACTCTTTTATTCTAAAAAATTGTTGTTATTAGCAATGTTTAGTTAACACACTTGTTGTGTACTTAGTTTTGAGGAGTATGTAGTGTTCTTGATACATTTGTTTACTATGCATTGAGATCAAAAGAGACCCAAAGATTCTTTACCAAGATAACCCTTTATCAACACATTCATATTTTAATTATTGTCGAGAAGGTAAGGCAAATGCCATGTGGAAGTTCGATCCCTCGTTTGAGTATGTTTCAAAGGCCAATCTTACCAAAATTTTATTGCAGAGCTTAAATTCTAAATATAATGTTAATAAGCACAAAGTTTCATGTGTTTAAAAAAAATGTGAAGTATAAGTGTATTATTGGATTTTTCTAAGTTAGTTCTTAATATTGTTTAACTTTTTAGAAGAGGTTTTTCTTCATTTTTTAAGGATGGAAATTATTATTAAAAAATTGAGTAGTAATATGGGTAAATTTATATTTATTAACTTTTTACTTTTCATATTGAATAATTAAGTGATGATATGTTCGATTAATATAGGTGGTATTTGTTTATGAATAAGGGAATGCCTGCAAAAAGACTAGATAGTAATTTGAAAATGTTCTCCATGAATTAGACTTTGTAGAACAAGGAAAATTGATTGCATGAGATGTGTTGCACAATTGTAAGTCAATTTTAAGAATAAAATAATAAAAATATTAACAATTTTGGTGGACATAGCCCCTAGTTAGGGTGAACCACTTATATTGGTGTGTCTCTCTTGCATTTTACGTCATGTGTCTATTTTTGCAAATTGACTCAAATTAAAATTAATGTTCTCAATCTTGCCTTTCTAATAAAAACTCTCTTCTTTAATTACATACACAATTTGAACTATGTTACTTAAATATCTTGCTTTTATGGGGCATTCAATAATTGAAATCCTTGTGAATTTCTAGCCTCCTCATCTAAATATATGTTAAGGATTTATACACTAAAAGCATACATTTAGGTAATAATGTATGAGAACTTACTTAGGAAGTTTAAGTGGTCTTGCACCCTTGAGTTTTACATTCTATTCTATAAGGAAACAGATTAATACATTGTAAAGAGAATAATATTATGGTAACGAAAACGATTAATGCTTCAATGTGTGGATGATGAAGCACGAATTTAACTATTATATGAGACTAAGTTATAATTTGTGAGTATATGAAGTTGACTATGTATTTTTGAATTGTGAGAAAGTTATTCCATTTTAGTTGTATTTAATGGGAATATCTATACAAGCAAAAATAGTATAAGAAAACCAATTTAATGAAGACCATGTTATTGGTTTCAGATGGTATAATAGTTTATCATTCTAAAATATCCTTCCATGTATATGGATCTAGAGTTATTCTTTATAATTCTTTATTAATAATGTGAGATAATCATTGTTACTATTATTACTGACCATCTTAGTTAATTGAAAATTGTTTAAAGAAAAATCTTATATCCCATTTTTATGAAAATAGTAAGGCGAAAGTTGGGTATCTTACATGGTTCGGGTTTACTCATGGGTTTGATAATTGATTTCTCATCTTTCTATGTTTCCTTTTTTAAAGTATGAAATGGAAATATTTTCAATGGTCTTTGGGCCACATGATAAAAGCTTGTAATTTTTTTGGATGATTTTTTAATAAATTTTAGATTTATGATTTATTTGTATTTGAAGTATTATTAACTAATGTTTAATGTTTTTTTATTATGAGAGGTAAACATTTAATTGATTTTATTATGATTATGGGGTGAAAACATTTTAATGCTAACTTGCTAGGTGGTATTCGGGATCACATGTAAAAAGTGTGTAATTTTTTTAAGGTTTTTCTTTATATTTGGGCCATATGTGGAAAATTTGCCTAATTTTTTAACATTTTTCTTAATATATTTTAGATTTGTGTTTTTTTATTATTTAATGCTTTCATAATTTATAGTTTTTTTCATAAATATTTTCTATTATATTATATAGTTTCTTGGTCTACTTATCTCTTAATATTTTGTCATCTATAGTAGAGAAATATAGTGACTTAAACACTGAGGATTTTAATTTTGCAAACCATAGATCCTTAGACTACATTGATTGTTTTTGAAAATAGATAAGTCGATTGTTGCATCTATAATCAATATGGGATCATGGATTATCCTGTAAGGAAACTCTCAATAAGCCTTCTTTCATTGTGAAACTTGACACCTAGACTCTTTACTTTGATGACACTGATGTTAAAGTTTGTTAAAGGTTTCAATTTAATTTATTAAATATTTTTTTGTTAAAAATATTTATTTATATTTTAATTGTCCTCCATTTGCTAACATTTTTGTTTGTTTGTATTGGAGTGGGGAATGGGTGGTTGGTTGAGGTCATACCTACACATGGATGCATTGGATTCTTGATGGTAGCATTGGGTGTGTTCAAGGTTTGGTTGTTTGTTTTAGATTGGCTGAGTACATGGTGACACTGACATCCAAGTTTGGAATGCACAGGAGGGTTGCGAGATGATGTTTGAGTATTAAATGATATCCATGTGTCACATTGGTGTACTCAACTAGTGAAAAGACTTGCATGTTTATTGTGCTAAAAATAAAAACCGTCTAATAGGTGGATAATCGATGCATTTGATAACACCTATAAGATTTGAAGTAAGATAAAAATGAAACAGAATGTACCTTTTGCTATAGAGCAATTCCAGTGACGTGACCTCACTGCTGACAATTTGAAGTTTTTCCAACAACCCTCGTTTCTAATACTCCTTGTTCGATGCCACCACCACGCATGTAATGCATCCAATTCCACCACCAACTTGACCAACTAGGAAGATACAACTTTTCCACCCAGTTCTTCTTGCCACATAGTATGTATTCTCCTAGACCATTTGGAAATGATGCATTTCAAAATTATACAATGATTTTTGGATAGGATTGAATAATGGGGAACTCGTCAAAGCTTATGAGTTTTGAATCAGACATCCCTTATATCAAGGTAATTCATTGCAATAACATTATATCTCTTAGCTTATTTCACTCAGATTATTTGCAGGGGAAGGATCAATAAGGTTAATTTGTTACATGCATTGTTGTAAGGTTGGACGGTCTAAATAATATAGTGGCATTGACTACCATTGTGTTGATTTCTCATAAAGGCTTGGAGCAAGCGACATTATATTTCTATTGATTGGAAAGATTATGATTTCTTAGCTTAATCTATTCTGGCTTAAGAGCTGCATGATGGATTATTAGAAAATGTAGGGAATTGTTTTATATTCTCACTTCTTGTAAAACAAATCAACAAAGGAAACCAATATAGGTTAAGCTATATATTGATTTTATTGTTATGTCAAGCTCAAATGTGTGATGAAATTAATGGAAAACTTAGGGCCAACAAGTTTCATGTTGTGGGAATAATATGGTGGTTTTGTTACATATCCCTTAGTGAACTTGGACCATAGCTCTAACAAGCCTGGAATTTGTTCACAAGTTATGACATGACCAAATATGGTTGACTTTCATTATATTTTAACTAGCTCATCAATTATGCTTCTAGTTGTAGGATATGAGTCGTTGTTCCATTGTTAGAACCATCTCAGGTTCAAAGAGGAAGTGTTAAAATAATCAATTCAAATGTTAAATTGGTATTAAATACAAGCTATTAATTGAAGTGTATTTTCTTACAGTGGCTCAAAGGTAATTATAACAAATATAGGGTGAACAAGTTGTAAAATCCTATTTTTTAGTGAAGGACATGACATATGGAAAACCACATGATAAATAAACTCTTATACGTGTTGATCTATCTTAGAATTCTTATCTAGTGCCTATATTCATAACCAAGTTTCAAAATTCAAGGCATGCATGCAACATTTGAAAAGCATGAGTAGTATTCATGATTGATAAAAGGGAGGGGTTTTTTAGCAGCGCAGAGTCCATGTGGTTCTAAAAATAAAACCATGGGGCCATTTCGTAAACCTCTAATCAGTGAACTCTTTTTGAAATCACTTATCATTCCCAGCATATCCTTGTTCTTCCTTCTTTTTATAGTGTTAAGCTTCTTTCATTTTTCACATATCTTTTTGCTCAATTATAGTGTGATTTGCAGACTAGATTTATTTATATTGAAGATTATCAAAATTCAATTTTTATAACATTTGGTTTTAACTATTTATACTCCCCATAAAGTATTCATATAAAAAGAGAATGCAGATTACATGTTAAGTACATCGGTATTGGATGTCTTAAGCCAACAAGGACCCACTCTTTGTTAGTCTTCAGATTTATCATTTTTTCTCATATTTTTTCCACCTTCCATTATCAATTATTTTGTTCCACTATTTAAGACTTCATACCCAATGAAAATTCCTCTAATATGGAGATTTATTATCTTTAATACTAGTCAACTTTCATTCTCCTTCCAACCTTTTATCATGTGATTTATCATCCTATATCTAGAAATTTTAGCTTAAATACCATGAGATCCCACTATAGCGACAATGAGAAGTCATCATATTGAGGTTACACGCTCTAGAAAGATCCATCTTGAGGCATAAAGATATGTGTTGATATAGTTCCTAAATATCCAACAATATCTCTATGACTAACACATTTTTGGTGTCATTGTGAGGGATGTAGATATGAAGTTATTTTGGGTACAGAAAAGTGAATTTATGAAACATGTTGGTGAATAGGGGTAGAGAAATATGTTGTTGAAGTATTTTAAGGAGGTATTTACAAAAAATTTCACCATGCAACTCCAAAAATGTTCAAGACTCCACTAGGAAGAGAGCCCTTCTAAAAAAATAGAGATGAAGAATTATTGTAAAATAATCATGTACACGATGAAGAATCTATTTCAAGAATGTTTGGTTTTTCTACTCAGTCCTTTGTTGCTTCTTCTTATGTATTTCAAAAATATTTTTCTATACTTTCTTCATTGGGGAAACCATAGGATTAAAACCTCTTCTTTCTTCTTTGAAAATAAATTTGTGTCTTTCCCTTGTACCATTGAAGTGGATAAGCACCCCTTATTATTGCATGTTGCAAATGGTGTTAAACCATTTTCGTTATTTTATTATGAGCTCTTTGTTGTAAAAGACACTTGTATGGATTTTTTCCAATGAATAACCAATTTCCTGAAAGCCTCTTTGAACAAGAATCCTTATCAACATGTCCCTCCAATGGATATGCAACCACATAAACCTTTTGAACAAGAAAATAATATACATAAAACTATCAACAATCCTTGTGGATAGTGTGCCAATATTCATTCTTGGGTCATCTAGTCACCATCCATTCTCCATGATGTACCTCCAATCATATCTCAAATCCCTTCCTAGGTTTAATGGAGAAGACAAGGTCTCAATTGAACAACATATAACATATTTCCAAGACTACATCAACTATCTTGAGATTAAGCATGATGATGTCTTCAAGAGAATGTTTAGCCATTCCTTATAAGGAGATTTTAGAATGTTGTTCAGAGAGTTAGGAGTTGATTGAATCAATTCTTGAATGAACTTTTGGGAGGCTTTCTTGGACAAATGGGCCAAAAGGAGAACTCTTCATTAAAATGTCACTGAGTTTTTCTCCATGAAAAGAAACAATGATGAAACTATCACTAAATTCAATAGGATATTTAAGAGGTTTTATCATGACATGCCCACATATGTTAGGCCTTTTAAAATTGCTACCAAGGTATATTATGCATTAGCACATGATTCAATTTTTGCATTTTTTTTCTTAGATAACGAAGATTTGAAACTTTGGAGCAAATTGTTATTAATTTTGAGGAAATATAGAACAATCTATGGTCTTATGGAAACTTGTCTAGTCACAAATGAAAAAGAAATGATCATGAGGCAAAAAAACATCATGGGATGAAGGTAGAAGACATCCCTTGATGTTTGTTTCCTCATGTTTATCAGAATTTTGAACAAAAAAATGAAATTTGAGTTTAGATGATAAACATCAAGAGTATTGTACTATTAAAGGGATGAAGGCAGAAGACAATTGCATTCTAAATCAACAAGATGATATTTCTCCTACAATATATAACTATCCCATTTCCTAAATGAGGGATGATTTATCTATTAACTATGAAATTTACAACATCATGAGTCATTCTCCAAGTCAATCTTGTGTGCCAGGATTGAGCCTCATGTGTTGAGGTAGTGCCTTACGGAGCTTGAGTTAGACTCAAGAAAATTGGAGTAGATTCTTGAGGTGGACTCAAGAATGACTAAGGCTCATGTGTTGAGGAATGTACTTTGTATGTCATAATGATGATGTTGTAAAATTGTGTTTATCAAGGCTAAGGTCTTCTATGTAAATACATATCCTAATGTGTTGAGGTAATGCTTTTCATGTCAAATAATGAATATTGTGTGATGTATTACTAACCATGGTCCTCGAGATGGATTAGCTATTAAGTCTCCTCTAGAGATGGCCACCTCTAGAGTGAATTACTTTAGTATATGACCACTTGGAATGATAGTAAAACAATGTGATCACATCATTGGAAAAATATCCTTAGTATATTTGATATGATAGATAAATTAAAGTTGGAACATGTGGACCATGCAGATAAGTCAAGAGATAAAGATAAGATGCATTGAGAATAGAGAGAACTCAAATAGGTCACTTTAGTGAGAATAAAGACTTCAATTGTTAAATTTAGTGATGATAACAAGGAATAATTCAATTAATTAAAGGAGAACACAAATTGATCACTTCAGTGATGTAATCAAGAAGGAATTTAGTCAAAAGAGTTAACTAAAGTGTTTTGCATGACGACAGTTTAGTTAAACTAAAAGATCCCACTTAATTTACGACACTTGGGCTATGACACTTAAGTTGTGACACTTGAGTTAAAATTAAAGACGACATTTAAATTATGACACTTGAGTTACAATGCTTACATGACGAAACTTGATTTAACATCATAACTAACTAGTCTAGCATTCAGTTAGAAGGTGAGTTCTTTACAAAGTCAAAAGAGGAGTGATATATGCCAATAATGTAAAGTATTGGATAATTGTCATATAGGATTTGAGAGATCGAGATGAAGATCAAATTCTCCCATGCAGGCATTCGCTATTCTTTGCATGAGATCAAGAAGTGAAAATTTATTGTTTGTTGGGCATACAGTTGGACTACTCTATCATTCTTATCGTTTCTCTCTTTCTTTGTGATTGCACCGGGGGTGCTTGGTATTTCTCTCAGATATTGCACCAGGGGTTCTTGGTATTTCTCTGGGATATTGCACCAGGGGTGCTTGATGTAATTTGCTCATTGTAAAGACAGTCTTTGCCATCTATCATTATAATAAGAAATATTTGTTAGGGTTTTCTCTCTCATGTTGTAGAGGATTTCCCTAGGGTAAATTTTGTGTTTAATGTGTGACTGCTTATGCATATGATTGATTCATTGATTTCAAGTACTTTGGTAATTCTACAATTAAGATAAGATATGAAAAATCGACATGGTATCAGAGCTCTGGGCATGAATGAGATAATTTTTGCAATCAATATTGAGCTTATGTTGATATTGAGTGGTAGACGTTGAGAAAAGTACTTGAAGAATAATGGCTTCAATCTCAGTAAGACCAAAAGACTGAATTGAAGGAACTTTGAAATTCAATACTTGGAAGGTTAGGATTTTGAATATCCTGGAAGAGCATAATCTAGATTGATATGCCTCCAATGTTGTTTAAGAGACTAGTATTAATGTTGGGCACACTGATTTCAAGAAGAATCAAGCCAGATATAAGAGAATAATTGTTGATTTAGTGTAATATCCCCAAATCAGATTTCATAATATTAACTTAACCACAATAATTTAAATCATAAAATTTTCAAAGATTGGGAACTAGTTATTAAAATTAGTGATGAGGAAGCTAGTCCTAGCCTCCATTAAACTCACCCAAAAATTGACAAATGGACTTTCATGGATATGATCAAAGTAAGGACAAGTGTGCAGCAACATAAACAATAGGGATAAGATATATTGAGCATACTTTTCACAACATACTAGGACCTTTTATGTTTTGAAATAAGCTATTGTTGAAGTCTACTCCAAGGCTACTTGGGTACACTAGCATATGCAAACTGGGTACAGTAGTATATGCAAACTACATCCATTCCACAAGCTTTGGTAGAAATAAGAAGGTTGTTGGCCCGTTTCTACCCCCTAGTCTATTTATACACCAAATATATGAAGGTTTTGGGATAGTTAGAATGACTTTGGGTGAGTTGGGAGAAGTTGCTGCTAAAGTGGTAACTCAACTGGTTAAAGTTTAGGCTGAATCAAACTAAGTCAATGGGAAAAATATTATAAGTTTAAGGATTGGAATGTGTTCATGGGAGTATTATGGACCTCCTACATTTTATGGAATGAAAAAAAAAATCATCTTGCGGAAGGAAGTTTTTTTGGGAGATTCTAAGTAGAAAGAGGGGATGAATATGGAAAAGTTTTGGGCATTGTACAAATACATAAACCAGTACAATATTCTATGTTGAGGAGGAAGATGAAACCAAGCTGTATTGCTTAGCTATTCACTATCAAGGAGTGTAACTTTATCCATAATGACTTCTACGAGGGGCACACCCAATCGAGGTAAAATATTCTCTTTTATTTAAAAGGATTATTGCTTTTGTAAAAGGGTAGAAGTGACCTCAAAGTGGAAGTTGATTCTCTTTGCATTTTAGTTATTTTTTTTTTCAAAAAAAATCTATACTTTATATATATAAGTTTGTTTGTTACAACACCATCAATAATAATATATATAACCATCAATAATAATATATATAATGATATATGTATAAATTTGTTTGTTACAAAACCATCAATATTGATAACAGATAGTCGAGTAAACAACCAATATATGTATGTTATATACTTTCTATTCCTACATATAAGTTGTGATTTCCAAGAACAAGAATCTTTTTTATTTTATACATCCATTGTGATTTCAAGAACCAAGATTTTTTTAGATGCTTCTATGTTGAGTTTTCAAAAGGACGAGGGTTTTTTTAAATGCTTCTATGTTGATTTTTCAAAAAGACAAGGGTCATATATATATTTTTCTACATTAACTTCCAATTTCCAAGATGTTATATTTGTCGGGTAGGAGAGCCTTCCCTTCATTAGTTCTTCCTTATGGAGAGATTTGATACTTTTATCTCTTGACCTGCTTACTTGGGAGAGAGATTTCATATCTTCTTGTTTCCTTTATAGGGAAGAAAGAGAAGCGACCTCCAAGCAGAGGAACAGATTATAATAAAATATTCATATAGTGTTGTTGATATTTACTATTATTTTATTGAACGCTCGGTGGAAGAAGAATGCGTTACTCCTTTTTTCTAAAATTGTTATTTGCAATGTTTAGTTAACACACTTTGTTGTGTACGTTTGAGTATGTTTCAAAGGTCAATCTTACCAAACTTCTATGAGTGAGCTCATGTTCTAAATATAATTTTGATAAGTACAAAGTTTTATGTGTATTTAGAGAAAAATGTGGAGTCTAAGTGTATTATTGGATTTCTCTCATGGGAAAGAGAGAAGTTAGTCCTTAATGTTGTTTAACTTCAATGTAGTTTTTCATTCTTGTAAGGATGGAAATCATTGTTAAAGAATTGGGTAGTAATTCTGGTAAATTTATATTTATTAACCTTTTACAGTTTTCATATTGAATAATTAAAGTGATGATATGTTGGATTAATATAGGTGGTATTTGTCCATGAATAAAGGAAGGCCTTGCAAAAAGGCTAAATAGTAATTTCAAAATGTTTTCCATGAATTAGACCTTGTACAAAAAGGGAAATTGATTGCACCAGATGTGTTGTAGAATTGTAACCCTATTTGAAGAATAAAAAAATAAAAAGATTAACAATTTTCGGTGGACGTAGCCCCTAGTTGGGGTGAACCACTTCTATTGGTGTCTCTCAATTGCATTTTACCTCAGGGGTTTATTTCTACAAATTGACTCAAATTAATGTTCGTTATCTTGTCTTTCTAATATAAACTCTCTTCTTTAATTACATACACAATGTGAACTATGTTACGTAAATATCTTACTTTGATGGGGCATTTAATGATAGAAATACTTGTGAACTTCTAGCCTCATCATCTAAATATATGTTAAGGCTTTATACACAAAAAAACATACATTTAGATATAATGTATGAGAACTTACTTAGTAAGTTTAAGTGGTCTTGCACCCTTGAGTTTGACATTTTATAATATAAGGAAAAAGAATGATACCTTGTAAAGAGAATAATATCATCGTAATGATTATGATTAATGCTTCAATGTATAGATGATGAAGCATGAATTTAACTATTATATGAGACTAATTTATAATTTGTGAGTATATGAAGTTGAGTATGTACTTTTGAATTGTGAGAAATTGATTCCATTTAGTTATATTTAATGGGAAGCTCTATGTAAGCTAAAATAGTATAAAAAGACCAATTTAATGAGGACCATATTATTGGTTTCAGATGGTATAATAGTTTATCATTCTAAAATATCATTCCATGTGTATGGCTCTAGAGTTATTCTTTATTAATAACGTTAGATAATCATTGTTACTAACACCATATACTTATTATTACTAACAATTTTGGTTATTTGAAAAATGTTTAAGGAAAATTTTTATATCCCACTTTTACGAAAATAGTAATGCGAAAATTCGGTATGTTACATGGTTGGGGTTAATTCATGGGTTCGATAATTGATTTCTTGTATCTCTATGTTTTTTTTTTAAGTATGGGATGGAAATATTTTCAAAGGTCTTTGGGCCACATGATAAAATCCTCTAATGTTTTTGGATGACTTTTAATAAAATTTAGATTTATGATTTGTTTGTATTTGAAGTTTTATTATCTAATGTTTTTGCTTTTATTATGAGTGGAAAACATTTTATTGCTATTTTCTTTTATTATGATTATGGGATGAAAACATTTTAATTCTTTTGGGGTCGCATGGAAAAAGTGTATAATCTTTTTAACGTTTTTCTTTCTATTTGGGCCATATGTGGAAAAAATGTGTAATCTTTTTAACATTTTTCTTAATAAATTTTAGATTTGTGTTTTTTTGTTTTACTATTTAATGCTTTTATAATTTTTAGTTCTTTTCATTAAGTTTTTATGTTATATCAAATAGTTGTATTTTGCTCTACTTATATTTAAATATGTTGTTGTCCATATTGTGAACATAGATTTCCTATTATGTTTTTTTCTATATGATCTTTCATATATATATATATAGTATAGTTTTTTTTTGGAAAATGTTTTGTTATTATGTCTTGCATAGTAGAGAAATATAGTGACTTTAAACTTGTCTGGGGATTTTAATTTTGCAAACAATGGATCCTTAGGCTACATTGATTTTTTTTTAAATAGATAAGTTTATTGTTGCATCTATAATCAGTATCGGATCATGGATTAATCTGTAAGGAACCTCTCACTAAGCCTTCTTTCATTGTGAAACTTGATACCTAGACTCTTTACTTTGATGACATTGATCTATTAAGTGACGAATACACTAAAAGCACATTTTCCCAATGTTAAAGTTTGTTAAAGGTTTCAATTTAATTTATTAAATACAATTTTTTAAGATATTTATTTACATTTTGATTGGCCTCCATTTGCTAACGTTTTTTGTTTGTTTGTTTTCGAGTGGGGAACGAGTGGCGAGCTAGGTCATACCTATACATGGATGCATTGGATTCTTGATGGTCACATTGGGTGTATTCAAGGTTTGGTTGTTTGTTTCAGATTTCCTTAGTACATGGTTACACCTCCCTCCAAGTTTGGAGTTCACATGAGGGATACGGTATGATGTTTGGAGTATTAAATGATTTTTACGTGTCACATTGGTGTAATCAACTAGTGATAAGACTTGTAAATTTATTGACCTAAAAATAAAAATCGTCAAGTAGCTGAATAATCAGTGCATTTGATAACACCTATCAGATTTGAAGTAAGATAAAAATGAAATAGAATGCACCTTCAACGGCCGTACAATTCCAGTGACGTGACCTCACTGCCGAGAATTTGAAGGTTTTTATATTCTAGTGAGAGCTCAACAACCTTGGTTCCGACTGCTCCCTATCCAATGCCACCTCCACACATGTAATGCATCCAATTCCACCACCAACATGACCAACTAGGAATATACAAATTATGCACCCAATTCTTCTTCCTATGGTGATTCAAACCCAGTATGTATCCTCCTAGACCATTTGGAAATGATGCATTTCAAAATTCTGTATTGATTTTTGGACAGGGTTGAATAATGGGAAACTCGTCAAATCTTATGAGTTTTG
Source organism: Pseudotsuga menziesii (assembly GCA_001517045.1). Lineage (NCBI taxonomy): Eukaryota > Viridiplantae > Streptophyta > Pinopsida > Pinales > Pinaceae > Pseudotsuga > Pseudotsuga menziesii. The sequence goes on from LPNX010807473.1 coordinate 125,940, forward strand.
AATGAGACACCCCATGTATCAAGGTAATTCATTGCAATAACATTATCTCTCTTAGATTATATCTCTCAACTTATTTGCATGGGAAGGATCACTAAGGTTAGTTTGTTGCATGCATTGTTGTAAGGTTGGAAGGTCTAAGGAATATAGTGGCATTGAGTATCATTGTGTTGATTGCTCATATGTTACCAGGAAAGGTTTGGAGCAAGTGACATTCTATTTCTATTGATTGGCAAGATTATGATTTCTTAGCTTAAGTTATTCTGTCTAATTAAGAGATACATGATGGATGATCAGAGATTGTATGGAATTGTTTTATATTCTCACTTATTGTAAAATATATCAACAAAGGAAGCAAATCTAGGTTAATCCATATATTGAGTGTATAGTTATGTCAAGCTCAAATGTGGGATGAAATCGATAAAAAACTTAGAGCCAACAAGTTTCATGTTGTGGGAATAATAGGGTGGTTTTGTTACTTATCCCTTAGTGAACTTGTGCCATAGCTTTAAAAGGCTAGGAAAATATTCACAAGTTATGACACTAGCAAACAAGGTATAATTTCATTATATTTTAACCATTTCATCTATCATGCTTCTAGTTGTAGGATATGAGTTGTTGTTACATTGTTAGAACCATCTCAGGTTCTAAGAGGAAGTGCTAAAATAATCAATTCAAATGTTAAATTGGTATTAAATACAAGTTGTTAATTGAAAAGTATTTCCCTGTAGTGGCTCTAAGGTAATGATAACAAATACATGGTGAAAAAGATGTAAACTCCTATTTTTTTAGTAAAAGACATGACATATGGAAAACCACATGATAAATAAACTCTTATAAGTGTTGATCTATCCTATCAAGCTTATCTAGTTCCTATATTTAGAAATGAGTTTCGAAATTCAAGGCATGCATGCAACATTTGAAAAGCATAAGGAGTATTATTCATGATTGATAAAAGGGAGGGGATTTTTGGTAGCGTGGAGTCTATGTGGTTCTAAAAGTGAACCAATGGTGCCATTTTTTAAACCTCTTCTCAATGAACTCTTTTTGGAATCACTTATCATTCCTACCATATCCATTTTTTCCTTCTTTTTATAGTGTTGGGCTTCTTTCATTTTTCACATCTCTTCTTGCAAATTATATTGCAATTTGTAGGCTAGATTTATTTATATTGAAGATTATCAAAATTCAATTTGTATAACATTTGGTTTTAATTAATTATATTCCCCATAAAGTATTCATATGAAACAGAGAATCCATATTACATGTTAAGTACCTCGGTATTGGATTCATTCATTAATTCAAAGCAAAACCAATTTTCCTTGTATTAGGCCAACAAGGACTTCCTTGCTCTTTGTTATTCTTATTATTTATCATTTTTTTCTCATATTTTTTACACCTTCTATTTTAAATTATTATGTTCCACTATTTAATACTTCATACCCAATGAAAATTCCTCTAATATGGATATTTATTATCTTTTGTTAAGAGTTTAAAAGTTGTTATACCAAAAACAAAAAGGATCTATGAAAGAATAACAAGAAAAACAAAACAAAAGGGAACACAAATACACCACCTCCCCATTCATTCTCTCTCTCTCTCTCTCTCTCTCTCTCT
>LPNX010807473.1:132385-191187 GCA_001517045.1 Pseudotsuga menziesii
AACCTATTCTAACATCCCTATGGAACCCCTACCACTAACACTGCCCCTCCTATATCTCTCTCCTCTCTCTGTATTCCTCCTATTCTCATTCAACTACACCTAACCCCAACCCCCCTTGCTCTCCCTCTCTCTCTCTCACAAACACATCCCTTAGAGTTTTAAAACAACAATTAGGGGGAAGAGAGGGGGGCTGTTAGGGGGTTAAGAATTAGGGAGTGCTTGTTAATTGCCCCTAAACACTGAATGGTTCCTTATCCATGGAACCACCTTCTTAAATGCCGGTAAATGTTATTTGAACATAACACACACGCATTATAGCTAATAAAAATGTGCACGCATTTTTGTTTATAATATCATGTGTGTGTTATTTCTCTATATAAACAACAACATTCCCTATCCAAGAAACACTCTAATAGGTTTCAAGCAATTTACATAGTCCACGCAAAATTTCAGGTTGCAGACAACTTGTTCATTCTATTCATCACCATCTCCATCACAAGTGTCTAAGGATTACTTGGAGCACCAAATACATTGGACAAGGTTCAAGAATTCAATAGAAAAACAAAATCAACCATATCCAAATATTCACCAATAATTTTCTTGCAATTGAGGAGCTATCAAAGGAAATATTTCATTGGTCACTGTGGTGGAGTATCTAGACACAGTTGAGCAAGAACGAAACCAACCTTGGAGAATTGCCCATTGAGGAGCACCATAGAGCATCTCCACCATTGTTTTTATTGCAATTGAGGAGCATCAAAGGCAATATTTCATTGGTCATTGTGGTGGAATATCTAGACACAATTGAGCAAGAAAGAAACCAACCTCATAGAATCTCCCATTGATGAGCACCATATATCATTGATCAATGTGGCGATGGAAAATTCATGCAATCAATCAGGAAAATCAACAAGGAAGACGATACCCAATGAAATCCTTGAAGAAATTAGAAAAAATAAAAGAAATGACATGACCAATCGAAGACGCTCTATGGACACTCAACCAATTCTGGTTGTAGAGGATGCCACAGTTCTTCATACCAATCCATAACAAGAGAGACAAAAGCATTCCCTTGAGGGGCCTTCATTTTCCTCAAGAGTTGAAGAACAAGCACCGCAAGGCACTGATCAATGAGTAAAATGTAAGTGCACATCAAGGCCATATGAAACATTTTGTGATTTACTTGTATGTGGGTATACAAGTGACGAAGTTATAGAGTCGTTGCATGGAGACCGTATGCTCAAAGAAGACAAAGTTGTTGAGACCACCCAAGAGGATTTCCAATTACCACCATTCGACCACCAACAAGAGATATAAGGACATGAAGCTCATGTTGAAATGTTAGACTGATCGAGTCATATGGTACAAGGTGCAATTCCAACCTCCCTACCTCCATTAGAAACTTCACGCCGAAGAACTCCAAAATGTATACAAATCGATGAAAGTCTCATTGGTTCACTTGAAGGTACAATGTCTAAACACATTATATCATATTAAAATAAACATATACTTATCAACTATTTTGATTCTAAATGTGATGGAGATAAATGTAGATTATTTATATTGTTATTAAAATCTAGGTCTATGATTGATGTTAGGAGTAACTTAAGGATAAAGATGATGAAGATTTATGAACCGGTTCTTATATTGTCATAAGTTTAGTAGATGCATTTAGAACAATTGTAAGAAATATAATTCAAAGGATCGCAATATGTCTCCCCGTGTGTTGTCATAGTCAATCGCGAAAAAAATAACTAGGGCCCTTTGTTGGCAGGGATTTTGGGATAAGTTAGTTGCACAAGCTCAAAGATACTGTGCAAGTCAGAGTTATATTATTTTATGTATTTTGGTCATTTTGGACTGTATTATGTGGATCGTGGTCATATTTTGTAGAATTTGTTAAGAGTTAGTTAGAAAGTTAGTTAAGTGGACCTTAATTGTAAAAGCGCAAGCCAATAAGTAGATATAGAGTTTCAAGTGTAAAAGATCATCGTTGATGTACCTTTCTGACCCTTGAAATTCACTCTTTGCATATTGAGCTTGAGTCTATCTAAGTTTTTGGTTGTTGAGATTTGCATATAATTGGAGACCCGTGGATCTGTTGTGAAGAATTTTGTTTTGTGCAGAAGATAATAGACATGACGAAAGTTGAGTAAAACTATTGTGTCCTTTTCTATTTTCCTGTTTTACTATCTTTTGCGACTCAATGATGAATGCAATGGGTATCTGTGACATGGAGCTGTAAATGATGCAATGTTTCCTTAATTTGAATAATGTTAGCCTGTTGGATCTGTTGAATGACAATATGATTCTATTAAAGCACAAGCTAAATGATTAGATCTATTAATGTTGCACTAAGTTGATAAATAGATGCACATGGTCCTCTCTCATTCTTTGGAAACTTGCTTCCGTTAGCTCTCGGGTGAGACTTCATTCGCTCTGTGGGTGTTGCTGGACGGGGTAAAATTTGTCTGGGCTGGTGCTCAGGGAGATCGTGGTGGCTTGGGTGTCGACGAAGAGGGAACCCCTATCGATTGATTTTGTGTCAAAAAATGGTTCCATTGCCAAGACCTTAGTGCAACTGAAGGTAGGACATGTTGTGGAATTTGACCAAATTGGAAATTCAAGATTGGTTTGACCAGAAGCTATGAGAATTTGTTGAGAAGAAAAATCAGAACCCTAGACTAACGACAGATAAGTGGCTGGAAAAGTACATACATGACGGTCCACATGAGTATTTTTTCTATAAATTCCTGATCATATTGTATGATTGGTTGGTGTGATTGACCTATCACAAGAAAAATTTCCAAGGAGGTGAGCCAACGTCCTGGACCCCAAAATTGATCTAGGAGTTGTAGGGGGTAGACAACAGAGCATTGTGGCCTGTCAAAGTTTAGCTCAATAGTATCTTGGAAGGATATATCACCGAGTTCATGGTTGATACAACCAAATCATATAGCGAAGTATAAAGGGAGTTCTTCAATGGGACATGAGGTAGGTTCTCTTGTCATTACAACTTTCTATTAAGATGCTCATATCTGAAAAAGGGCATATTGAAGATGCACCTTCAGTAGTAGAACTCTGGTCTGCTGAGGCTATGGATACCGCAAAGACATGGGGGGGAAGAATGGAATGGTACAGGGTAGATGGGTGTAATTTATGATGATAATATGAGGGAATCCAAGGAATAAAGTGGTCTTACAAGAGGAGGAGCAAGGTTTCGACAAGAAAAGAGGCAGAGGACAAGGGAAGGTCCTGCTGCGATCAAAATGCAAGACTGCAAAGGAATACCGCATGGGACAAAGAGACCCTACAGTTATGAAGAGGCTGACCAGGCTATGCCCAAGGTAGAGGTAAGATCAACTCCCAGCAACAACGTACCCACACCACTGTGTAATACATCACAATCAGGAAGAAACACAAGTTCAACAATGACTTGCCAAACATGCCAACATCACTCTAATAGTAGCAGATAAACAAATGTAGGAAGAAGGACCAGGATGGTAAGCGATGAGGCAAAGTTACCTTTATTTCATGGAAATGGGACTGAGGATCTAGAACAATACTGGTTCCTGTGTGAAGCAGTATGGACTATCATAAAAAATGTGGATGATGATGTCAGGAAGGGCCAATTGGTGGTAGCTCTTTGGGGTCACACACTGGATTGGTATATGAAATTTGTACAAGTTCCTACGGGGACTCCTTCGAAGACATTGTCTAAAGTAAGGAAATAACTAATTGAAGAGTTCAGAAAATAAAAATATGAAGTGCAATACATTACAGAACTGAAGGAAATTAAGCAGTATCCAAATGAGACTGTTTGGGATTTTGATCAAAGGTTCAAGACACTGATGGCAAGAGTTAGTTTTGAGATGAGCAACATTCAGTATAAACAATGGTTCATTGCAGTGTTACTAACTCATATCAGAATATCGCTCATGCAACTAAAGATTACGACACAAAGCAAGGATCTGGAGATTTTAATGAAGTTGGAAGCTTCACCCGTTGGGGAAAATGGTATGAAACAGATTAAGACGCGGTTGGAAAATATGACACTCCAATTGCAAGATATCAATAAAGGAAAAGAGCACCGCGAAGAAGTTTGGTGTACTCAATGTCATGAATATGGACATACCAAGGATAATTTCCTAGACTTCTGAAACTACCTGTTGTCAGAACCGCCAAACCCATTGATTTGTGGTAGTGTACCATGGTGCCACATTTTCCAGGTATATGGGAATCAACATGAAGACTGTGGATATTTGTAGAAGATGGTAACAAAGCCGACCAACCTATAATGGAACTTTTGTTGATCTGTTGGGAATGAAGATAAAGATTGTTGTGCATATAACCGACTCCAAGAAAGAACATATGATTCATACTATGTGAAGGGAGAGGTACAACAACCAAAGCCACAGCCATAGGTGGTACAAATACCACCTCAACCATAGTTCGTACTGCAATCGCAGCAACCGCAACAACATTTTGTACCACAACCATAGTATAATCAGATGCAGATTCCTCTACAGCAGCCATAATATGTTCAGTCAGCGTAGTATGTTCAACAGCAGCCAAATCCCCCGCAGAAGCAATTTAATCAACCAAAATATCAGCAACAAGGATGATTTCATGGAGGATTCCAAGGAGGAAGAGGTGGAGGATTTGGTCAAGGAGGAGGACGAGGTCGTGGATCAGTGCAATGTTATAATTGTAGTGTACTGGGACACTATCAAAGAGATTGCCCACAATTGCAAGCGCAATGTATGTGTACATATTGTACCACTATTGATCACACTGTTGAGAACTTCCCATAACTAATCACGAGGTGGAAGGCAAGAAATGTTCCGTAGTTGCAGAACCAGAACCAGTTGTAGAACCAGAACCAATTGCAGAATCAGAACTAGTTGCAGAACCATAATCAAGTGCAAAATAAGAATCGGTTGCAGAATAAGAACCAGAACTAGATTCCAATTTAGAACCAGAATACAAATCAGAATGTGAACCCACCTGTGAATCAACCATGGAACCATAAGCAAGGACCAACCATTGTGATGATCTTGACGGAGCCTAGAACGTATGATGTTGAAGTTGTTGTCGTCACCCATGGAGGTGCGGAAACTAGAGAAGATAGTCGATTTCCACAAGTCCATTTAGCTGGTAAGACAAAAGTCCAATTCGATGTCAACATAGAAAAGATACATTATTTGAAGCACAAGACGAGATACACAGAAACTCGGGTAATTTACTTGTTTATGAAATGCCAACTGATTTTGATTCAACTTTGGAGGCGGGACCATCACGAAAACATGGTAGCTTGTATAACTTCTTTGAAAGTTGTTTGTCACTGGCAAGAGATCTTGATTCTCTTGCTAATATTGAGAATATGTTGCATTGACCAGCCAAGGGGCAGAAGGACTCTGCAATGAACTCTTTGAATAAGAAAAAGGCAAGGAAAGAAATGTGCATGAACATTCAGATTGGGGATTATGAGGTAGATTCAGTCATTCTGGATATAGGCTCAGATGTTAATATTATGACAAAACAAATATGGTAGAAGATGGGAAGCTCAACACTGAGCTAGTATCACGTGCAGCTGCGACTGGCTAACCAGGCCAAAGTAACACCGATTGGGAGAGTTACACACCTTACTGTGGAAGTTGAAGGGATGAAGACCTATGATGATTTTGATGTTATTGAAGTTATTGATGGAGGAGGCTCCTATCCTACATTGATGGGGATTGGATGGGCCAAAAATAGTATGGAAGGGATCAATTTTAAGAAGCACATAATGAACTTTGAGAATCAATACATTACAGTCATTGCTCCGATGGATCCAAATGAAGGGAGAAGTTATATTAAGCCAGTGAAAGATGAAGTTGTTAGGGGATGGGATCATGCATATAACATTTCATACTATTACATCCATATGATTTCCGATGGGGAACTTGGTTGGCGCAACACTAGCTCTATGTCTTTTGATTCTGATGATGCTTTAGAGAACTAGCAGAATCGCTTGCATGAGGTTTCGCTAAGGAAGTGCGACTTAATTACACAGTCACTGTGTCGCATCGCAACTGTAACAATTGGGTTACCAATGTATGAAGGACTACCTGCATTATCTGAGTTTATTGTTGAATTTGAAGATAAGGTGTCAGAACACAGCAGTTGTTGACATTAGAGGAAGCACTGAAGGCTACTCCATCACACTAGTGGGAGACCCATAAGAATTCAATAACTAGATGGTGGCAGTGTTGAATATTGATGACAGTTCGCTTTGAAGATGCAGAAGTGTACCATGCTAGAAGGTACGATGGGAGGAACAGTCTTGGTGATCATCTGGTTGAGTTCCAGTCCTTGTGTGTGTCACAACCAAAGGATGAGTGGCTCCATGCTTTTGTCCACAGATTATATGAAATGTCACGATCTTGGTACGTATCAACTGATTTGTGTAGAGAAATCACTACCTAGGAATATTTGATGGTTTGCTTCACTCACACCTTCAGTTTCGTGGATGCCAACAAAAATGTTCATAATGAGCTGCAGCTCATTTGTGATGTTGTTCTGAAGGTAGTTTCAATCGCATATCCAATAGATCCGCATGCGCATTTGCAGATGCAGTCAATGATGGAATGCTACAATGTGACCGGAGGACCTGAAGATGATGATGATCTACGAAATATCAATATTCCAGAAACAGAAGGGAGTTGGGATGTCGCAGCACCTGATGTACCAACGAATCCAATGAGTTAGCCATTGAAGATCATAAAGGTCAACATTGGGACGAAGGAGAACCCAAAGTTTACAACTATTGCGTAGTACTGGGATGAAGAGACCATGGAAAATATCACATACCTATTGCATGAATTCCAAGATTTGTTCCCTACGAAGTTTTCTAATATGAAGGGGATACTAGGAGATTTAGGGGAGATGAAGATTCCATTGCAGCCATATACAAAACCAGTAAGGAAGAGGCCATATTGCCTGAATCCACAATACAAGGAGAGAGTTAAAGCTAAGATCGACAGAATGCTAGATGCTAGAATAATTGAGCCAGTCGAGGAATCAGAATGGATTAGTCCCATGGTGGTCCAAGATAAGAAGACAGGTGAGGTTTGTATTTACATCAACCTCAGAAAATTGAATGATGCGTGTATGCATGATCCATTTCCAACACCATTCATTGATAAGGTGCTAGAAGGAGTAGGCGGTCAAGAAATGTATTCTTTCATGGATGGATTTTCTGTTAGGATATTTAGACACTTAGGAGTTAGTTAAGATCAACTTGTGTAATATATCCATTAGGTAAAAGTGTGTTTCTTTACTATGCATTAGTATGCATTTGTAAATATTCTAATCTGACAGTGACGATATGTTCTAGACATAGAGTGATTCGACGGTTCAACTTCTATTAGATCATACCTACCATTGATCTGTGGCTTAACACCTGATTGGTCTATGATCTCTATTTAAAGAGCATAGAGGGTCCTTGGCTAGTTGATTGATTATGAGAAGCTCATGTAACTTTCTTTCTTTTGCATAATAAATTGCTCCAAGTAGCTATTTGGCTGGGGTCGTGGACTGTTTCCCTCTTGAGGGTTTTAACCACGTGACAAACATCAGTGTGTTGATCTGTGATCTATTTATGTGAAGTAGTATCTGAAGGTGTTCGGTCTTTTGGGAGTACCCTGTGTACCCGAACATGGTATCAGAGCTTTTATGAAGAGCTGCTTTTGGTTTTGATCAAGATCTGGAACTAGTGTTGCTGAAACTTTGAAAGGGTTTTGGGTTCTAGATTTTCTATGCATTTGTGGCCCATGGAAGCTATTCTATTGCGTCTGAAGTGTCATTTTCATTGCGAAATAGTTTTCATTTCACCGAAAACCATTTCTGTTTGCTCCAGAAACACCCATTTTGGTAAATCTGAAGGTATAATGTTACAGTGACGGATTTGTTTTTTTTAAATCTCTCATATTTTATCAGTTTATTATTATATATTTTATGTTTTAGTCTTAGACTGTTGTTTTCTCTGACTGCGTATACTCTTTTTCATGCACCTTACGCGATCGTGGCGAATCAGAAACAGTAAGGGAAAGTTTTTTTTCTTGTCTTCTCGGTTACGTATGCTCTTTGTCATGCACCTTGTGCGATCACGGCAAATCAGAAATAGTGAGAAAACTTGAAAACGTAGACTTTCTAGGTAAGCTAACCAAGATCCAACCCCATTGTGTGGAAAAAGTTTTTTTGTTTTTGTTTTTCGTTTTTTTTTTTTGTGATTTGTAGGAAAAGAAAGCAAGCACAGAAAATGGGAGAGAAGAGTTAAAAAAAAAAAAACCCTTTCTCTTTCCATACTTTTATATACCTTTTAAACTTAGCTCACTTGGTCCAAAGTTGCTTTACACTTTGATAAGTCTTGAGTTCAAGTCTTATCAAGCTACTTTTTAGTGCATGCAATTTCTATTTTCAAGTTACTTTATTATAAAAGTGTTTCTCACATAAATAAAATAAAATAAAAGTGAGTCACTTAAGTCTTTTAATTTATTGTCGCACTATTTAAAAGTCACATTATTGTAAAAGTGAACATCACTTATTCTATAAAAGTGATTCACTTCAAAGCAAATTTATTGTAAAAGTGATTGTCAAAGGTTGATTTTGGGAAGAGGGGGCTTCTTTTTTTTAGTTGGTCAAGTTAATATCTGCCATGTCACTATTGGGGACATCTTCAACATTTTCTTTGATCAAGCATAACTTCATCATCCAGAATCTGTTTTAAGTGCTGTTTTTTTTAAAATCAAGCATAACTTCATCATCCAGAATCTGAATGATGGATGGGCATAAGATCTGAACCATAAGTATTTGGAACAGATCCAAACATGTTTAATATCAGTCCATATATGACTAAGGACATGTATAACCAGCCAATGAAATATAGGAAAGACTTCAAACCATGTAAGATAAAATGATCACTGCATATGAGACCAATGAGGAATCAACTAGTGAGCATGGGATTTGTGTAGTCTTTGGATTATTCATAAGTATGGTAGATGGTATGGATGATGGTATTATATGTGTATCAACCTAAAAATATGCTTCTAAATCAGAATCCAAAGGATCACATATAAGCATATCAATAGACTCATGGGAATACACTGGTAATGAATCCTTTGTATGAAAGGAGGAAAGAAAGAGATGTTCACAATCTTCAAGAAGGCTCTGAGTATTGATGCCAAGAACAAAGGAGGATATGCTGAAGCACATGAGATCAAGTAAGGTAAGTGGTATGACACAAATAAGGCTTGATGTGGCTAAGAAAACATCCTGGAAGTCACTGGGTTGCGCACCATCAATGAGAGAGGTATGCAAGAGGTGTAAGGAATCTAGCACATAGATATCAGAATCTAAGATAGGAGATTGAGAGATCAATGAATGGGTTATAGGATCATAATCAATATCAGCAGCAGCTCCATATGTTACATCTTTTTCATCAATAGTATCACAAGAAGAAAAATCACCTTCAAGAGACACAGAAAAAGAAGGCTCTTCAATGTTTGCTTCTTCATTGAAGGAGGAAGCATTCAAATGAAAGAGGGCAGCAGCAGCATGAACGGTATGAGAAACTTCTTCATCATGATCAACTTCATCAGAGAATGTAGATGCCAAGAAATCTTGAGAGAGAGAACAAGAGGATATGCTAGGTTCACTCCATGCTTCATCTTCAATTTCCTGCAAACCAAAAGCTTTGTCCAAAATTTTCCAAATCTCAAATGGAAATTCACCAGAATCTATGAGATGATATATATTTGGAGACATTCCCAAACACATAATTCCATAATCTCTATCACAATTATTTAGCCAATCAATCTTCTCTTCATAAGACTCAGGTTCACCCAATGCACCAATGGAGACATCAAAGAGACATTGCCTCTTCAAGTATGCACTCATCTTTGGCTTCCAATCAGCATAGTTGAAAGAATATAGTAGAGGAACTTTTGAATCCATATTGAAGTTGTTGATATGCTCTAAGTGATACTCTCTGCAACCTGCAAAACAAACTAGGAGAAAATCTTGTAAGCTAGACAAGCTCTTCTTCAAAGAGGGATAGGAGACTGGAAGCGCTCCTCAACTTTGTAGAAATTCATCAACCTTGTAGCTCTGATACCATGTAGAAATAATATATCAATGCTATGTGCAATGATGCTAAAAATAAGCACAGGAAATAAATCTTGCTACTAAGAATTCTCACAAGCATACACAGGAAAAATAGAGAGAAGAAAAGAGACTGAATCACATGAATGAAGAGATGAATATTGGTGTGTATCCTTCCATTGAATAATTATGAATAATAATGTACATAAATAGTACATCCCTCATTGGAAAGTTGAATTGTATGGAAACAAATCATAAATCTCAAAAAGGCTGACTTACCAAAATATAGCAAACCCCCATAGGTGGATAAAGCACTTGCTAAATCTATCAAGGATCTCACGAGTTGGCAAAAGCATGAGTGAGTTGTTAAGGAGATGGAAATAACATGCTAATCCTAGAAAATGGACAAAAACTAATGGAGTATGGGTTGGAAACAAAAGCTCCCAGTTTCCTAGTTGACTAGCTTTTATCTTATCCATAGAAAAGCAGGAAAAAGCAGAAAAAACAGAATTTGCTGTAAAGTCCTGTATACTAATTCTGGATCAACCCAGAATCAGAAATAAATCATTCCTAGGATATAGATGGCATGTATTGACTTTAAGGTGCAAGTGGATGCCAACTAATTAAGCTAGTGGGTGAATAATTAATCAAATAATGATTAATTATTTTATCCTAAGTTGTGAGTGGGTTTAATATATTCCAACAATATGGTCCCTTACGCTATTTCATGATATATCATCTTGTTAACCTTTACGCACCTTCTTTCGTGACATTAACATGAGCCGTAGATCCAATCTACACTAAGATATCTATCGTTCAAAAGTGGAGTTCCTATATGATTTTGCAACGCCTTACCCAGCTAAACTTTATGCACCTTCTTATCATGAAATCAACCAAGACCGCTAATTTGTTCTCTGCCAAATCCCCGTCGTCCAAAAATGCGGGACCTAGCAACATTTCGCAAGCCCGACATGTCCTATCCTCCGCGCATGTTTTGCTCGCGAAATCAACCACAACTGTGGATCGTTTGCGTTTACGATCCCGACCTCTCAACCGTGTTGGTCCTACGAGGTTTCAGGACCTTGACATGTTTTAACCTCTATGCATGTTGCCACCTTGAAATCTGTTTTAAGCGTAGATATCCAAAACCTTCGGATATTGACCATTGAAATTTTGAGGGTATATCAAATTTCACAAATCCTCCGCAACTTATTTCTCTGCCTCTATTTTACCTGTGAAATCTTTGGCGATCATTGATTCTTCTCAGTGATGTATCTATGCCATCCATTTTCTCCACTGGATAACTTTAAAATCATTATTTGCGTCCCTCAAGGTCCTATGATGGGGAATCTTCAGGCCCTGCTCTTTCTTTCATTTGGACTACTCCCTTATCGGCTATTTAGCTTATAATGGTGCTAACCCATCTACAAAAGATCTTCAAAATTTAGCACTGGTGCTAACTAGGTTCTAATAGCGGCTCCAACTCTGGGTTGCTATCCTCCCTGTGAGGTAGCAAAGAACTCCATAGACTAGGTGCCTTATCCATTGCACCTGTTTCAAGCTTAAACCTTCAAAATTTTCCCTAGTGCCTATAACTTCAAAAAGAAAGAACCAAATGACAACTTCTCTTGGGTACCTTACAACCTTCACCTCGGGCTTTAATTATGTCAGAGAGCTATCCACACATGCAATTTTAAAAAGAAGAAAATGGTATATACAATGGAAATGGAGCCGAACTTACTTTACAGGAAATAATGTTTTAGGAGCCTCCCATTTACAGGAGCTCCGGATACTAGGTCGCCCTGCATCTCATCCAATACATAGGCATTCTTTCCTCTGAAGGATGCAATTTTATATGGGACCTTCCATAGGTGATCAAACTTTCCATGCTTCCCTTTTCCTTCCTGTGGCACATCCAATAGAAAAACCACATATCCAACTGGAAATGTTGAGGCTTCATCCTTATGTCAAAGATTTCTTTCATTTTCTCCTAAAACTTCTAAGTTCTGTCAAATAACTGCTCCTTCTGTTGTTGTAGCTCAATCAACTGGTACATCCTCCTTTTAGTTGTATGTGTTTCTGTTTCCTCTTCCGTAGCAATTTTTGTGGAAATTGAACCCAAGAGATAGAACAATTACTCTCAAAAAATTACTAATCAAACATGCAAAATTAACACCAAAGGAGACTGAAATTGGATCATAACACTAATCTATATTGAGTAAGTGTACGATAGCCAACCTTATGAAGTAATAGGCTACTATAATATATAATTACATGAGAGATTCGAATGCATAAATATTCCATTCTAAATAGTCAAAAAGAAGGCTTACCAAAACTAGTCAAATCCCCCATAGGTGCATAAAGCAATTTCCAAATCTAGGTAGATTCTCATGAATTGGCTAATTCAAGTGGGAAAGCTAAAGAGGGATGGAAAGACAACTCATACATGCTTTTATTTGGAGAAAAGGAGGGATAATGATGTGGGAAAAAAACAAGGCAGTTACAACTAGTCTAGCTTTTCCTTTGCCTTAAATAAAAAATAAAACAACAGAGCTTTATATAAAAAGCATATATGCACTTTGGAGAATTTGGAATAAAGAAGACATGCTCAAATGGGTTTCTAGGATGTTTCCCAAGCACTCAGGGTAAGGTGGATGCAAACCGTGTGCTTATGAAAGTAAACTTCGAGTACTCTGATCATTTCGGCAAAGATGAGGAAGTATATCGAAATGATTGTAATATGGCTTCCCTGAACAAGCGTTTCAAGAGGAAAATTACGTTTTTAAGAGGCAAAGGCAACAGCAGCAGTACCTCCGAACAGAAAATACGGGAAGAAGAAGCTGCACAGAGAGAAAAGGAAGAAGAAACACGAAGGTTAGTAGAAGGTGCAATGAAATTGTTGTTCGAAGAGGCTTAGAGAGAAAAGGAAGAAGAAGAAGTTGCTAGAAAAATGGAAGAAGAAGAAAGAATACAGAAGGATTCAGCTGACCGAAAAAAGAGGAAGCAGAGAGGATGGATGAAGAATTGAGACAAAAGGAGCAATAGGATCAATATAGGGAGAATCAGGAGCAAAATACTGCTCAAGATAATCCAGAAAGTTTTCCTTCTACTTCAAAAGATATATTAACAGGAGGTCACCTCCCTATTGCCGAGTTAGGGTTGGTACCTTTCACTCCATCTAGGAAGCATTTGGTTGCTTAGCTAGATAAAGTATTCTTTGACCCTAAGAGGAAAACCATCGTTTGGATATCTGAGAAGACATTGAAAGTGGGTACCCATCCTGAGGTAACCACAGTTACTGAAAAAAATGTTGTAAAAAATGTAGATGAATATCCAGAGCAAATGGCCTCAATCGATGTTGCAACTGCAAAGGAGAATGCTTATAATGTTAGCAGATTGAAAGGAGTAGTTGACCAATATAAAGATAAGATGGCACAAATGAAAGAGACCCCGAGGAAAGAACAAGGAGAAGGCCGAGAGGCAAAGATGAAGTATGATGCCACCCTTTCGGATTTAGAGAGGCTCCAGGAAGCCTACCAGATCTTGGAAGTAGAAAGGGATGCCTTGGTATTGTCAAATACCATTATTAGTGGAGAAAAGAAAGACTTGGAGGGAAAACATTTAGGGTTGGAAATGCAAAGGGCCACAACTGGTACACAAGCATAGGACTTAAGGGCCCGAGTTGCAGAATTGGAAGCACAAAATAGCTCTTTGGAGGTGCAGCTTAAGGCATCAAATGAGCAGAAAATTAACATCTCCCCTCTACGAGAGCACGTTCTTTTGCTCATAAATAAAATATATCAAGTCCAATTAAAACTAGCAGAAGAAGTCTACAAGATTAAGCAAGCAAAAATCCTATTACAAGAGATCTCAACAATATCCACTGAGTTCAGAACGCGGACTCAGGAAATTGCAAAAATTATCCAAAGTCAATTGGCCTGGATGGAGACTAATGGTGAATTTCCAGAGAATGTGCCTCAGAAGACTCCATAAAATTTAAAGATTGAGTATGAGCTGATGGACTTCAGTAGTAAAGTTGTTGTAAGACTGACTGCAGTGGTTGAGAAAACATTGGGGAGGTGTATGGATTTCTACAAAAAGGTGATTACAATGCATAACAGATGTTATACTTCTTCAGAAAAGAGACTTCAGGATTTTCCAGGACAAGAGGATCACTTGAAGTACCTCCAAGACAAGCTGCAGGAGGATGAACTTAATATACATCAGGTTAATGTCCTAAATATGAAAGTGGTAAAGAGTTTGGTGGCACAAGCTGTAGTTAACAATTGCCTACTGGAAGACCATCTTAGAGTCACCCCACCAAGAGCAACAGAGATAAAGTCCTAGCTATCTGTACATGAAGTAACAGTCAGAATATTGGAACCTATGGACTTGAGGACCATAGCTGCAGATGCTGCTACATGAAAGCAATTCGTGGATGGATTGGGCGATCCCACCTAATCTGTCTTGTTTTATTCACATGTGGGAAATTTTGTGTAATATTTTGTATTTATCCCAATTTTCCTAGTGAGCAAACTAGAGGACAAAATTTGTAATCGAAGAGTTAGAGGAATCCCAAGAGGCTAGGGTAGCTTAAAAGTCACATGTAATTTGTATAAGTAGAGGTAGAGTAGAAGATAAAGAGGATTTTTTCTATCAGACATATGTGCTAAATCTTTTTTGGAAGAAGAACTATTTCTTTTTATAAATAAAGAGAACCGAAATTTTGGCTGGAGGAAGGACTGTATGAGGTTCAAAATGGGTTGTGTGGATCGCTAAATGAGGAATTATTTTTGTTTTGGCATGTTGTAGAATCTGTGAGATCGTTCTTAACTCGCTGAATTATTTCCGTGTTTATGAACGATTTCATTTTTTTTATGAATCTTGTCCAACCAATGAGTAATGGATGTTTTAACTTAAGAGAGTTATCTTTGTGTTATTTTTTTGTTGTATTTATGTATTCAGAGTTTAACAGTTATTTGTAAGATTCTATGTGTAAACAATACAGTACATTACTCATTCTAATATAAAATATGCTCCCTGGGGATAGATAGATTAGATTAGATTAAAATAGACATTTTTTTGCTTAACAGTGATTGAGGAGCAAAGGGGATAAGATCGGAGGTAAGAACCTACGCATCACGGGTTGAGGTCTTTGCTCCCTGCTCACTTGCATTTAGTATTGGTAGTTGCATTTCATTATAAAACATAAAATTACATAAACGGTGGACCAGGCTGCAACCGGTAAAATAGTTCTATACATTCCTTTAATTTTATGGTAGTCGGGCTGCTAACCGGTCGGATTCCCCATTCCAAACGATAAACGATCTAATTGGGAACGGTTATTGGGGAGAATCCCTACTGTCAGTACCTGGGATATTTTCAGCACCAAGACTCTTGTGTTTAGCCACTTTTCTAACCATTGAGCAATTACAGGGATCTTACCCAACCATCCCAACCATGGCAGTCTCTTCCACTACCCCACACAACATAAGGAAGATATTTTCCTTCACTTCTCTATGGTTCCCTCAAGAAATCCATTTCTCAAAATGCTTACCAATGTGTGTAGAAAGAGTCCAACCAACTGTATTCTCTTAGAAAACCTCCTACAACATCAATTCATGGCTTCTCAAGCATTTAAGAAAAGTAAATACAAAGTGGGTAAAGGTTCCTATCTTTCCCAACCTCTATGTTCA
This sequence comes from Pseudotsuga menziesii, assembly GCA_001517045.1. Taxonomy (NCBI): domain Eukaryota; kingdom Viridiplantae; phylum Streptophyta; class Pinopsida; order Pinales; family Pinaceae; genus Pseudotsuga; species Pseudotsuga menziesii. Next base: position 148,225 of record LPNX010807473.1, read on the forward strand.
CCTACAACCATCCTCTTCACTTTGGTATACAATTTCCTAGATTCAAAATGTTAAATTCAGGTTAATTTCATAGTTTGGTATCTTTTAATAGAGACCGCAGCATCCAAACTACCCAATGCATGAATTATGCTTCCCAAATGAGTGATTTACTACAAAGGATACGAGAGGATTTGGGAAAGTACAACTGGCATTGCGTATGACCATATAAGGTATGACTCTTACAATGGTAATAAAAGTATATCCATCTCATGCTTCCATAACTACTGAGAAAAATCTCCCCGCAAACCTCACAAATGTATTCAATGATTAGATTTAACAAGCCAAACTGAAGTAATTGGCTTATTTAAGTCACATTGCCACAAATGGATGAGTTCTAAGGATGACACATGGCAAAAATGGATTTAATCTTCCATAAGTCCCATTTTCTCTTACCCTCAACTAATAGTTTTATACCCCATCTAGTGCTCTTTACGCAACCATCTTGCACCATTTTATTATTTTCCAACATAATATTTACATAGATTTTGAGGTATCATGACAAGGCAACCACATTGTCCATATAAATATTTACATTATACATGACTAGACATTCTTTAGTCTAGCTTTGGCCTTAAGCACCATACTAAGGATCAATTCTAACATATCTCAAAACTAGAGTTATTATATCTTATGTATTTAAGTAATTGATTATATAGAAACTAATAATTATTTGATATTTATTTATTTAATGTAAATCACATCAAACAAAATACCTAAGAGTAAAAAATTTATGAAACCATAAACATAAAAATACAATATATTATACGCCTAGTTTAAAAATAGAGGTAGATATTTTGGCATAATTTTTAAAAAATCTTGTCATAACTTTCAAATCCTAAGTTATAGTTGTTAAACTTAGGAATTTTGGGTGCTCAGATTTTTAAGGGTATTATTCATTGCTACCATCAAATAGCAACTAAAACATAATTAAATTTTGATTTTGCAAAATAAAAGTTACCAACTTTTATTTAAAAAGTGGTCATTAAATTTTTTGACAACTTATATATGATATATAAATTTATATATAAATAACGATGTATTTAAATACACAGTATGTTCTCTTTTATAAAAAAGTGTTGAAAATTTAAGAACCAAAGAGTGTTTTAACGTCCTAATTTCCATGTACGTGTAATTTGATAGGATCAAATTGGATAGGATATGAGATTTGAGGATACGTTATGAGATTTGAAAATCAAATAAACTCATTCATTATATATTTTGAATGTTGGCGATGATTAAAAAAATATATTGATCCAAGTATGGTTTGAATAAATTAGATATCATGTTTAATATATATATATATATTGGGTCATTATGGGGTTGTTGAAAAAGATTTTTAGTAAATAATTTAGATTGAAGTTCAAATTTTTTCATTCCTTGTTTTTAACTTGAAATAATATATAGAATTAATGGTCATTAAGGGGTTGTTGAAAAGAATTTAGATTGAAGTTGAAAACTTTCTCATTACTAGGTTTTAGTTTGAAATAAGGAATTTTATTTTTAAATATATTATTATTTATATATTTTAAATATAAAACGTAAAGATACATAATTATTAATAACACATAATTATATAAATAAATTTATCATAATAAAAAAATTATAATATTTAATTTTATATTTTAAAAATAAATAATTAATAACAATTTGAATATACATATTAAATTTATTAAATATAAAAAAATTATAAAAATAAAAAACAGAAAAATAATCGTTAATCTATTCCATTTGAATTTACACTCACCCGGTAATGTCGACATGTTCCGGAGACACCAAGCGAAGTACCAATAATGACAAATGAAATAGGACTAACTTTTTGAAAAGTTCGGAGCATTTGAAACTCACGACCACTAAGCATCACTTACGACAAAACTAAGCAATCGTTTATAATAATATCGACCGCATGTGGGATAAATAACTGAACATAATGAAACCTTTCGAGTACACTTGTAGGATAATCGACAACTAAAACGCCTAGCTTTTCTGGTGAATTTGCAATAAAAACGGGTCAAAATGATTCATGGAAATTGCTATCTCATTAATTTTGTAAATATGATTCATGGAAATTGCTATTTCAAATTTTGCCAGAGTAGTCATTTCTTTTTAATAACCAATATTAAGACTAGCAAAATCACCTAACACTCCAAGTTATGATTTTAACTAAAATTGATTTGGCTGATTCAGACAGGTTGAGAACGTTTCAGCCAATCTGGGATGTATCGTGTAAAAATGCATTTTACTGAATGTCTTCTATGAAATTTCTACCACAGACTATGTATCATGTACCCAATCTTAGACTTTCAATAACAGAAAGAAAGAATGATAATCACAGGAATCTTATCTGAAACTTAGAATTCCATATCCAGTTATAAGAAAAACCCTGAATAGATATCAATAATATCAGTAAGATGTGATCATACCATGAATTTGTAATCAAAGTGACAAGACATGAAAACGAATTTATCAAACAAGGCTCTGCAAATCCCCTGTGATTTGCGCAAGAAACTTCTCCAAGTTATTGTAGGAAGATCCTCCTTTTCCCACTGCTGTTATCGATGCATCTCTCAATTCCTCAACCCTCTTCCTTATTTGGCGCCCTTCCTCCCCTCTCATCAATCTACTTATGACGTCTTCGACATGTTCTCTCTTCACAACTTCATTCAGTGCCAGCCCAATCTTCCAAACATCTGTAACGAATCTCCTGTTTGTCAGTTGTTCTGAAAAGGAAGGCCGCGATATCATGGGGACACCAGCGGAGATGCTCTCCAACGTAGAGTTCCATCCGTTATGAGTCAGAAAACCTCCCACTGAAGGATGTGAAAGCACTTTCATCTGAGGCGCCCACCTTACCAAGAAGCTTCTGCCATTCACTCTCTCGAGAAACTCAGCAGGCAACACAGCAGAGGGGCCATCAATCAGATCTGGACGAATAACCCACAGGAAGGGTTGCTTGCTCGCCTCTAAACCCCATGCGATCTCCAAGAGCTCCTCGCCAGACATAACAGTTATGCTTCCAAAGCAAACATAAATAACTGAAGAGGGTTCCTGGCAGTCCAACCATTTCACACAATCTGTTTCTTCAGTCCACATGCTTGCAGAGGTATCATATTTTCTATCATTTATAGATTCTGCAAGTAAACCCACAGGGCCTATTGTATATAAAGGGGGAAATCTGTTTCTTAGTCCGTCCAGTATAGGACGGTCGAGTTCCTCGAAGGTATTAAATATTACAAAATCGGCTTCCAGAGTGGCCTCGGCTTCACTTGTGGCATTGTTCGACAGATTGCCTATGCCAAGCAAGTGGCTGGGCAGATCTTTGACGCGCAAGGGAGGCATTCCAGGAATGCAGGTGATTATTTGTTCCATGTATCCATTTGTTAAACAACTCTCATCTGCAGCACAGAATGCCATAAATAGTAGAGTAGGTCATAGGGTTTCTAATTTGACAGGAATAATCTACAGCAAGTTCGTAGGGGAATACAGAGCAGCACAATGCAATGGTGTGATTATACATACCTTTCAGAGGAAGGTAACCTTTTTCAACCAGAAGAGGGGCAAAGAAGAAAGCTGAGACGCCGCAAACGCTGTGCGCCCAGAAGGCTACTCTGGGAACTCCCAGCTTCCTTGCTATTTTCTGCGAAAAAGAAGCGGCTCCGTCAGAGATAATACATGTGACTGGAGGAACACCGTCTGATTCTGAATGCTTCAACTTATCCATAAGCTTCTCCAAATGCAAAGGACCGTTATCACTGAAGGAACGATGTAGCTCGGGTATGTTGGAGGTCCGGCCGTGCTCAGGAGGCAGGCCGTCTGGAAAAGTCTCAAATCGAAAGCCCGGCAGGGATTTAAGGGAGTCCACCGATCCGGCTCTGAGGAGGCGCTCCTGTACATATTGCGTATTAAAGAAAGTAATATAGAAGCCCCGAGAGTACAAGATTTGGACAAGCGGCATCATGGCGTTTATGTGACCCTGAGCAGGATAAGGGACAATAACGGCATGGGGTCTAGTCACTGACGCCATTCGAATGACCTTAACAACACAGAGAATTACAGAAATACTGAGAACAGCAATATCTTACAGCGGAAAGAGTAACAGGGCACAACTACGCGAAATCTGATTGGGATCTAACAGGGCAATTGAAAAGCATATTCAATGTTCATGTTTGACTAGTGCCGATGCTGTGCGAGCAGCAGAAACGCTAACTAAAACGCCTCCAACTCACCGGAATCTGGCAGAGTAATTTGTGTCCGTTCAAATCGCAATTTGGGCTATCTCGTTAGTTTTAAAGCAACTATTTAATTTAGGATAAACAAATTTGATTGTTAAAATTGAGAAATTGTAAAAACAACTCACCAGAAACATGCAGAGCAATCAGTGTTGAAATAGTAATTTAGACTGCTTAATAGGTCATTTAATTTAGAATAGATAACTTCAACAGAAACAACAATTTTTACAAAATACTGCTTTTTAAAATAGGCCATTTAATTTAGAATAGACAAATTCAATTGCTAAAATTGGGAAATTGTAGAAACGGATAATTTTCAGAAATTATTATAGCAAGATTTTAATAAAAAAAATTTTAAAAAAATAGGATGTTTTAGTTGTCTTTTATGGAGTGAGGTAAACTATAGACCAGCCTAGATCCAGCTTTACCCAGCTCTATCATGCGCCGAGAGGGATCAAATATTTCGAGGTGCAAACCCTTTTTTGGAGTGCAATTGTTGAAGCAAGGTTTGCACCTCGAAATATTTGATCCCTCTCGGCGCATGATAGAGCCGGGTAAAGCTGGATCTAGGCTGGTTGTAGTTGTGGGTGATGGTGGTGGGGATGACGACGTGGTGAACTTGATAAAGACATGAAATCCAATCCGTTCAAACAACTTCATGTACTCATTCATATGAATATTGATGATGGATCGTCAGTGTTTATAACTTTATATGCCCTTTGCATGGAGAGCATTACTTTCATTATATTTCTTTTTGTAGTCAGCAAATGCTTTTGGGTGTTGGATGAACACTGTGTGAGCTGCAACGATCCTAGAAATAACCTAGGATGGATGGTGTCAACTTATGATTTTGTGTACACGCTGGCTAGTCTCTACTTATGATTTTGTGTACATGCCAATGGATTTCCATAAGTGACTTGCATTTTCCTTTCATTGATAGGAACTGGGGCGTAGTGTATCTATGACATAATTAAAGCACTTGGGGTCATTTATTTTTTCAGGAATCCGTGAAATCTTGGCCACCCCTTTGTTAATTTGACATTGGTTAAAGCTACACTGAAGCTATATCAATATTTCCATAAAAAAATGAAGGGAGGCCTTCAATTCCAGGAAAATATGTGAATTTATATATGCAAGGGTGCAGGTATTCAATTAGTATTTTTATACTGGGTTTCTGCTTGTGTAAAGTAGTTTGTTGCAACTTCATTTGTCGGGTTTGACTGCAAGGTGGAAATGCACTGGAAGACGACTTTCACAATTCTTGGTTTGTATGTGAGTACCATTCATTAGCATTTGATTCACTCATGAATGAGAATAATCTAATTCGGTGTAAGCACTCTACCGTAACGCCCATAGGCGTTACCACTGCTCTTTTGCAGCAGTGCTGGTATTTATTTGAGCGCTTTTTATTTTATTTATTTATTATTAACCAACCTTTTTGAATGCACACATTTCAATCTCAGGTTGAAAACGGAATTACAGATCTCCTTCATACTGGGCATTTGGACGTCAACCACACCAATCCCAAGATACAAACCGATTGTCGGCTTTGATGACTGGAGATTCGACTTCTCCCAGGGCTATGCTGGAAACCTGGTTGGCGTCTATCTACTAAACACCAACCCCAAATTCACAATTGGTAAGTTCTGGGACGACATGTCTTACTCCGACAGCCGCCTCACCTACGACCAGGGTGCCCATCACTGGATCTAGGGTAAAGTTGGATCCATGAATTCTCATGACAGCCATAATATTTGCTCAAAATACATACACACAAAAACAAAAATTGGGTAAATACAGACAGAAAAAAGTGAAGTCCGCTCGGCATAGCCTAAAATTGTAAATCCTTGTAGATAAATAGTCTTTTCTCTCTGCATTGCTTTAACCATTTTGGGAAGTGGGCTCGGCATAGCGCGAGTGATTGATGATTTTGGGAAATTGTGTGGAGCATAATAAGTATACGAAGTGATTTAGGAGACGACGAAGTGGTTTTATTGCTTTTGTTTTGAATTTTGCAATTGTTGAAGCAGTCTAGAAGCAATTTAAGCCTGCAGTGCCCTCAAAATGATTTCATGAACTGCAGTCTAGAAGCAATTAAGTGACAGCCACATCCCAGATCCTTCCTATGCTCGTAATACTGCCAGTTATAATTGCGCCAATAACAACATAGATGTCCCAGAACTCCCTCGGCTTCTTGAACAGATTAGCCAGCACAGCATTTCTGCGTAACTGACATTTTGATAACTGTACGTATTTAGTGACCATATTTGGGCACTATGTGTTCAGAAACGTGCTGGTTCTTGGTTTCAGAAACCCCGCACTCAACCCCTATAATTGTAGTAAAATATCACATTTAAAAAGTATGTTGCAGATCAATAAAGCAATAAAAGAAATCCTAGCAAACTGTGATTTAATTTTTCATATTCCTTATATCAGAAGGCCACATGGAGAACTTGATAATGTTAAAGATAACATTTTAAAGATGAATGAACACCACAATTTGAAGCGTAAAAATACAAAAAGTTCCATACAAAATTACTCTCAGACGTTATGGTTTTTTAAGCAATTCTTCATACGAGGTATAAAGGATCATTCCATAAAACTAATTGCATTTCATTCTGGTTTCTATTACATTGGAAATCAACACACATTTAACAGAGAATATCAGTTACAGGCGAGATTCACTAAAAACTTATTTAGACGAAATCACTGCATATTGAAGAGGGGATTGCAACTACATTACAGGAGAGATTCACCAAAACCTTATTCAGACTAAATGAACGCATATTGAACAGAGGATTCGCACGAAATTTACCAAAACCTTATTCAGATTTATTCACTGGAAACAGCAAGAAATCAAATGCTGAACCTGACCACATCATTAAAAAGACACATGCTATGGATAACATCCATCATTAAAATATATATCTCTCTGTCCTCATTTTATAAGGGAAAAATGGATTGCCCTAATTGGCAGCAGGATATGATGCAAACATGGCTATCCTAGCGAGTATAAATTCCACCTGCCGGGACAGATCAGGCATCGCTTCTTTCACTCTATCTGACTTACAGAATCGGTCCATCCATGCGCTTAACAACGGCATCTTCTCCTGAGCTATTAAAACAGTATCCTTAGCCTTTTCGAGGCCTTTAATTAATGCTGACATACTACCCAATGCGATGTCAAGGAAGCCTATCTCATCTCCTCCAAAATACGTTTTTCCTGAGAAGCAGTTGTTCGTTCGGAAAGCTTCCTCCACCAAAAATGGACTACGGGGGAGAATATTTTTACCTGGTATACAAATCGAATCTTTCTTACCTTTAAGATTTTGATTTTAACTTGTTAAGTAAGGGTAATTTCACTGAACTTGTGCTTGATAATATTTGTCTGAATCTGAATTATATTAATTGCAGGTGTGATCGTATACTGTGGTTTGGTAAGGAGTTGAATTTAAATGGTTCCAAAATGCTTTTAGTGTTGGATTGCATTTAAAACTGTACGCATTCGCATACAGTTTTGATTTACTTACAAATATATATATATATACACACCTAAGATTATTAATTATTAAGCCGACTTGTATATATAGATATATAAGCCGACTTTTTTATGTGACACGTGTCATCTCCACGTTGAGCACGGAATCACACTTCTACCTCATACCGGGCTGTAGAATGCGCCTCTGGAAGCAATTATTTGTACCGTTTTTTGGATGAAAATTCTGACCAAAATCTTATAAGAATTGTTGAAATAGGAGTTTCAGTTTGTTGAAATTGCATACTTTAGATAGCCCTGGCCTAGGAGCTGAATCCATTTTTGCAACCAAAATTGCAATTTTAACAACCAAAATGACAATTTTAACAAAAATTCCCTCCCCAAATTCTGGCAAATTTGGCAAACAAAAATACAAATAATCTAGAGTTCAGCTCACTCTGTCTCTCACTGTGGAATGACATGCAAATCAAAAATAGTACAACTGTTAACTGGGGTTAATTCATGGGTTTGATAATTGATTGCTTCCTGTTTGTTTTTTCAAGTATGGGATGAAAATATTTTCAATGGTCTTTGGGAAACATAATAAAAGTCTATAATAAATTTAGATTTATGATTGGTTTGTATTTGAAGTTTTATTGAGAGTTGTGTAAACAGGGGACTTTTTTATTTCTTTTTCTCGCTGGTTTTTACTAGTTTCTCCTCATGAATCTTGAAGGAATTTTCAAAACTCTCAAAAACATTGTTAAATCTTACATGGTGTGGGTGTTGGGGGGTTTTTGTGTCACTTGATTTAATTTCTGAGCTTAAAATTACCCAACTAACAACATAAATTACAGATTTTATGGATTAAATTCACTTGATTCCAGCAGAAAATCTGCCTGAAAAGTAAAAAAGTCCCCTAGTTAGACAGCTCCGTTTTTTTGTGTCATGTTTAATGTTTAATGTTTTTATAGGAAAGGAAAATATTTTATTGCTAATTGATAATTATTATGGGAATAACCTATAGAGTCGACCATTTGCATCAATCGGACGACCAGGTCTCCATTTGGGCAGTGGCGGTGCTCTGCTGGGCGTGTAAATGGTCAGGTCGTTACAGTTGTATTTGAGCTCACATGTAAAAAAATGTATCATCTTTTTAATGTTTTTCTTTCTTTTTCAGCTGCATGGAAAAAGTTTTTTTTTTTTTTTTCTAAATTTTATTTTTAATATTTTTATAACTTATAGTTTTTAATAAGAAAATTTGGTTATATTATAAAGTTTTTTTCCTGTCTTTCAATACGCTGCTGTTTATATTGTGAATATAGATTTCCTATTATGTTTGTTTTCTACATATTTATATATACTATTAATATATGATATATTTTTTTTTATGTATGAAAAAAGATTTGTTATTATGTTTTGTATAGTAAAAAAATATAATAATTTTAAATGTGATTGCAAATCATAGATTTTTTGGTCCCATTGATTGTTTTTGTAAATAGAAACCTTTATTGTTGCATCTATAATAAGTACTGGATCATAGCCTATAAGGAACTTCTCACTAAGCCTTTTTCTATTGTGAAATTCGACACCTTAACTATTAACTTTGATGGCACTCATCTCACTAAGCCTTTTTCCATTGTGAAACTCGACACCTAGACTCTTTACTTTGATGGCACTCATCTATTAAGCTGCCAATACACTAAAAAAGCATTTTCCTGATCTATTAAGTTGTCAATACACCAAAACACATTTTCCCAATGTTAAAGTTGGTTAAAGGTTTCAATTTAATTTATTAAATAAAATTTTATTAAAAATATTTATTTACATTTTGATTGGCCTCTATTAGCTAAATTTTTTTACCTAGACATGAATGCATTGGATTCTCGATGGTAGCAATGGGTGTATTCAAGGTCTGGTTGTTTGTTTTAGATTGGTCAAGTACATGGTGACACCGCCCTCCAAGTTTGGAGCGCACATGAGGGTTGCATGATGATGTTTGGAGTATTAAATGATGTCCATGTGTCACATTGGTGTACTCAACTAGTGAGAATACTTGTAAGTTTATTGACCTAAAAATCAAAACTGTCAAATACATGGATAATCAGTGCATTTGATAACACCCATAAGATTTGAAGTAAGAAAAAAATGCAACAGAATGCACCTTCTGTGGCAGTGCAATTTCAGTGACGTGACCTCACTGCCGAACATTTGAAGGTTTTCCTATCCTAGTGAGATCTCGACAACCCTCATTCTGACTACTCCCTATCTGATGCCACCTCCACGCATGTAATGCATCCAATTCCACCACCAACACGACCAACTAGGAAGATACAAATTATGCACCCAGTTTTTCTTTCCAAAGTGATTCAAACCCAGCGTGTATTCTCCTATACCATTTCTAAATGACACATTTTGAAATTCTGCAATGATTTTTGGGCAGGGTTGAATAATGGGGAACTCGTCGAATCTTATGATTTTTTAATCAAACACCCCATGTATGAAGGTAAGTCGTTGAAATAACATTATATCTCTTAGCTTATATCTCTCAACTTATTTGCATGGGAAGGATCACTAAGGTTAGTTTGTTGCATGCGTTGTTGTAAGGTTGGAAGGTCTAAAGAATATAGTGGCATTGAGTATCATTGTGTTGATTGCTCATATGTCAACAGGAAAGGTTTGGAGCAAGCGACATTCTATTTCTATTGATTGGAAAGATTATGATTTCTTAGCTTAAGTTATTTTGTCTTAAGAGCTACATGATGGATGATTATAGATTGTAGGGAATTGTTTTATATTCTCACTTCTTGTAAAATAGATCAACAAAGGAAACAAATCTAGGTTAAGCCATATATCGAGTCTATGGTTATGTCAAGCTCAAATGTGGGATGAAATTGGTGGAAAACTTAGGGCCAACAAGTTTCATGTTGTGGGAATAATAGGGTGGTTTTGTTACTTATCCCTTAGTGAACTTGTGCCATATCTTTAACAAGCCAGGAATTTGTTCACAAGTTATGACACTACCAAACAAGGTTGAATTTCATTATATTATAACCATTTCGTGTATCATGCTTCTAGTTGTAGGATATGAGTCGTTGTTCCATTGCTAGAACCATCTCATGTTCCAAGAGGAAGTGCTAAAATAATCAATTCAAATGTTAAATTGCTATTAAATACAAGTTGTTAATTGAAGAGTATTTTCTTGTAGTGTCTCAAAGGTAATAATAACAAATACAGGGTGAAAAGGCTATCAACTCCTATTTTTTAAGTAAAAGACATGACATATGGAAAACCACATGATAACTAAACTCTTATAAGTGTTGATCTATCTCGTCAAGCTTATCTAGTGCCTATATTTAGAACCGAGTTTCAAAATTCAAGGCATGCATGCAACATAATGAGTAGTATTCGTGATTGATAAAAGGGAGGGGATTTTTGGTAGCACAAAGTCTACGTGGTTCTAAAAATGAACCCATGGGGCCATTTTGTAAACCTATGATCAATGAATTCTTTTTGGAATCATTTATCATTCCTAGCATATCATTGATCTTCCTTCATTTTATAGTGTTAAGCTTCTTTCGTTTTTCACATCTCTTCTTGCTCAATTATAATGTGATTTATTTATATTGAAGATTATCAAAATTCAATTTGTATAACATTTGGTTTTAATTATTTATATTCCCTTTAAAGTATTCATATAAAATAGACAATCAAATTACATGTTAAGTACCTCTGTATTGGATTCATCCATTAATTCCAAGCAAAACCAATTTTCCTTGTCTTAGGCCAGCAAGGACTTCCTTGCTCGTTGTTAATATTGAGATTTGTCATTTTTTTCTCATATTTTTTCCAACTTCCATCATCAATTATTGTGTTCCACTATTTAAGACTTCATACCCAATGAAAAGGCCTCTAATATGGAGATTTATTATCTTTCATACTAGTCAGCTTTCAGTCTCCTTCCAACCTTTTATCATGTGATTTATCATCCTTCATCTAGAAATTTGAGATTAAATATCATGAGATCCTACTATAGTGACAATGATAAGTCATCATAGTGAGGTTACCCCCTCTATCGCAAGAGCCATCTTGAGGCCTAAAGAGATGTGTTGATATAGTTCCTAAGTATACAAGAACATCTCGAGGACTAACACATTTTTTTGTGTCATTGTGAGGGATGTAGACATGAAGTTATTTTGGGTACAACAAAGTTAATTTATAAAACCTGCTAGTGAATAGGGGTAGAGAAATAGGTTGTTGACATATTTTAAGGAAATATTTACAATAAATTTCACCATGCAACTGCAAAATTGTTCAAGACTCCACTAGGAAGAGAGCCCTTTAAAAAAAAGATGATGAATTATTGCAAAATAATCATGTACATGATGAAGAATCTATTTCAAGAATGTTTGGTTTTGCTACTCAATCCTTTGTTGCTTCTTCCTATGTATTTAAAAAAAAAAAATCTATACTTTATTCATTGGGAAAACCATAGGACTAAAACCTCTTCTTTCTTCTTTGAAAATAAATTTATGTCTTCCCCTTGTATCGTTGAAGTGGATAAGCACCCCTTATTATTGCATGTTGCAAATGGTGTTAAGCCATTTTCATTATTTTATTACGAGATCTTTGTTGCAAAAGACACCTGTATGGATTTTTTCCAATGAATAACCAAGCTCTAGAAAGCTTCGTTGAACAAGAATCCTATCAACATGTCCATCCAATGGATATGCAACCACATGAACCTTTTGAACAAGAAAATAATATACATACAATTATCAACAATCCTTGTGGATAGTGTGCCAATCTTCATTCTTGGGCCATCCAGTCACCATCCATTCTCCATGACTTACCTCCAATATATCTCAAATACCTTCCTAGGTTTAATGGAGAAGACGAGGTCTCAGGTGAACAACATATAACATCTTTCCAAGACTACATCAACTATCTTGAGATTGAGCATGATGATGTCTTCATGAGAATGTTTAGCCATTCCTTATAAAGAGAATTTAGAATGTGGTTTATAGCGTTAGCTGTTGATTCAATCAATTCTTGGATGAACTTTTGGGAGGTTTTCTTGGACAAATGGACCAAAAGGAGAAATCTTCATTATTATGTCACTGAGTTTTACTCCATGAAAAGAAACACTGATGAAACAATCACTAAATTCAATAGGATATTTAATAGGTTTTATCATGACATGCCCACATATGTTAAACCTTCTAAAATTGCTGCCAAGGTATATTATACATTAGCACATGATTCAAATTTTGCAGTTTTTCTTAGATAATGAAGATCTAAAACTTTAGAGGAAATTTTATTGATGCTGAGGAAATAGAGAACAATCTATGGGATTATGGAAACTTGTCTAGTCACAATGATGAAAAAGAAATGATCATGAGGCAAAAAACATCAAGGGATGAAGGTAGAAGACATCCCTTGATGTTTGTTGCCTCATGTTTATCAGAATTTTGAACAAAAAAATGAAATGTGAGTTGAGATTATAAACATCAAGAATACGGTACTATTAAATGGATGAAGGTAGAAGACAATCGTATTCTAAATCAACAAGATGATATTGCTCCTACAATATATAACTATCCCATTTATGAAATGAGGGATGATTGATCCATTAACTGTTAAATTTACAACATCATGAGTCATTCTCCAAGTCAATCGTGTGTGCCAGGATTGAGCCTCATGTGTTAAGGTAGTTCCTTGCGAAGCTTGAGTTGGAATCAAGAAAATTGGAGTATATTCTTGAGTTGGACTCAATAATGACTAAGACTTGTGTGTTGAGGAATTTACTTTGTATGTCAAAGTGATGATGTTGTACAATTGTAATTTTATCAAGGCTAAGGTCTTCTGTGTCAAGACAAATCCTAATGTGTCGAGGTGATGCTTTGCATGTCAAAGCATGAATATTGTGTGATGTATTACTAACCATGGTCCTCGAGATGGATGAGATAATAAGTCTCCTCTAGATATTGGCCACCTCTAGAGTGAATTACTTTAATATATGACCGCTAGGAATGATAGTAAAACAATGTGATCACGTCATTGGAAAAAAATCCTTAGTATATATTTGATATGATAGATAAATTAAAGTCGTAAAATGTGGACCATGCAGATAAGTCAAGAGATAAAGATAAGATGCATTGAGAATAGAGAGAACTCAAATAGTTCACTTCAGTGATAATAAAGACTTCATTTGTTAACTTTGGTGATGATAACAAGGAAGACTTCAGTTAATTAAATGAGAACACGAATTGATCACTTCAATGATGTAATCAAGAAGGACTTTAGTCAAAAGAGTTAACTAAAGTTTTTTGCATGACGACACATTAGTTAAAATAAAATATCACACTAAAGTTGTGACACTTGAGTTACAACACTTAAGCTGTGATACTTGAGTTAAACTAAGAGATGACATTTAAATTATGGCACTTGAGTTACGACACTTGCATGATGACACTTGATTTAGCATCCTAACTAACTGGTCTAGCATTCAGTTAGAAAGTGAGTTCATTACAAATTCAAAAGAGGAGTGATATACACCAATAACGTAAACTACTACATAATTGCTATATAGGATTTGAGAGATCAAGGTGAAGATCAAAGTCTCCCATGTAGGCATTCGCTATTCTTTGCATGAGACCAAAATGTGCAAATTTATTGTGTGTTGGGCATACTGTTGGACTACTCTATCATTATCTCTTCTCTCTTGCTTTGTGATTGCACCAAGGGTGCTTGGTATTTCTCTCTAATATTGCACTAGGGGTTCTTGATGTAATATGCTCATAGTAAAGACATTCTTTGCTATCTATAATTATACCAAGAAAGATTTGATAGGGTTTTCTCTCTCATGTTGTAAAGGATTTTCCTAGGGTAAATTTTGTGTTTCATGTGTGAATGCTTATTCATATGATTGATTCATTGATTTAAGTACTTTGGTAATTCTACAATTAAGATAAAATATAAAAAATCAACATGGTATCGGAGCTCTGGGCATGAATGAGCTAAGTTTTTCCACAGTTTTTCAATCAATACTGAGCCTATGTTGATATTGAGTGGTATACATTGAGCATAGTACTTGAAGAATAATGGATTCAATCTCAGTAAGATCGGAAGGTTGAATTGAAGGAACTTTGAAATTCAATACTTGGAAGGCTAGGATTTTGAATATCCTGGAAGAGCACAATCTGGATGGATACACATCCAATGTTGTTTAAGATCCTAGTACTATTGTTGGGAACACTTATTTCAAGAAGAATCAAGACAAATATAAGAGAATCATTTATGATTCAGTGTAATATCCCCAAATCCAATTTTGGAATATAAACTTAAAGTCACAATAATTTAAATCAGATTTTTTTCAAAGATTGGGAACTAGTTATTAAAACTAGTGTTGAGGCAACTAGTCCTAGTCTCCATTAAACCCACCCAAAACTTCACAAATGGACTTTCATGGATCTGATCAAAGTAAGGACAAGTGTGCAGCAACATAAACAATAGGGCTAAGATATATTTAGAATCCTTTGCACAACATACTAGGATTGTTTATGTTTTGAAATCAACTACTGCTGAAGTCTACTCCAAGGCTTCCTGAGTACACTAGCATATGCAAACTACATCCATTCCACAAGCTTTGGAATAAATAAGAAGGTTTTAAACCCATTTATACCCTCTAATCTATTTATACACCAAATATATGAAGGTTTTGGGGCAGCTAGAATGATTTTGGGTGGGTTGGGAGAAGTTGTTGCTATAGTGGTAGCTCAACTAGTTAAAGTTCAGGTTGAATCAAACTAAATCTATGGTAAAAAAATTCTAATTTTAAGGATTGGAATGTCTTCATGGGAGTATTATGGACCTACTACATTTTATGGAATGAAAAATAGTTTCATAGAACTCCTCCTATGATAATTTTAGTAAACTAGTTGGATTTCTATGCAAAAGATTAAGACTTAAAACATTGAAGTACAAATGACCATGGAATCTCACAAACTAATAATTAGAACTGATATAAAATGTCATACACATACATTTACCAGTACCAAGTATGCATTTGTGTTTTTATATAACCATTTGAAGCATACGAGTTCCAACTTTTACATATAGTTCAAAATGTGTAAGATCTGAGTACACAGAAGCATAAATATTTGATGGAAGAATGAGAGAAGGGTTGAAACCACTACATAATGAAAAAAATAAGAGGATGAACATATGATAACTCATGTAAGGCATGAAATCATCTTTTATATTTCATAGAGGGCATGATCATACCAACTGCTCTCTTTTCTTGATGGAACTCCTCACAAATTCACCTCAAAATTCCTTAGATCTCTGCATTAAATATGGAGGCTCAAATTATTCATGAAGAGAGATGGATTGGGAATGGAAATATAGATTTAATGGATGCATATGTTGTACTTAAATCATGGAATAAGAATTAAACAATTACTATGAGGCACATCTCCCACAATTGACTAAGGGCACATCACCAAATCCTAGAGAAGCTCTGGCCTTTCTCAATCACAAACATAGACTATAAAAAAATGTGAATAGGATAGCACCAATTTATTTTATAAATTCTTTGTATTATTATATGCATTGTACTTGGTCTCTCATTCTTTCTTTTCTCCCTCATTGACTGAATTGGAATTTTCCTGTCTTACTTTTTTCCTTCTCGATTTTCCTAAATGATTAGCTTTGCTTCCTTTTGGAAACTATGCCTTCCCTTGATTTACTAATGTTTCTTGATTTTCACAAATAAATTATTTTTTGCACGTGCCTACTTTGTGCACTGACATGATTTATGCACTTTCCTTCTTTTCATTGCTTTTTGCTTTTCCTTCTTTTTGTTGACACCTTGCTTTGTGTTGTTTTCTTCTAGTTTCCTCTTTTGTGTGACAAATCATAAGGATATGTTTATTTCCTTATGTGCCCTCATGGTCCATTTTTTCCAATCCAACTCATATTTAATTTAATAACAAATTAAATATTCCAAAATATTAAATAACATCTTTAATTTAATTTACCTTAAAACAACTATAGCCCACAATTATTCCTAGTTAATTAATTTAATTTCCTAGAGTACTTGACCAATTTTATCCCCCTTATTAATTAATTCATTGATTTCCAATAGAATCCATGGGGTTTAATGGGTCATTTCTTGCTCTGTGGTGTTGTCAATATGGGAACATGATAGTCCTCCCCTCCCAAAATTGCTTGTCCTCAAGTAAGAAACCAACTCCAACCATCTATGAAGTTGTTGATGCATGGAAAAATTCCTAGGTATCAATATGTTGAGGCCTGGAAATTTGCAGACAACAACAGTAAGGGATTTTCCCCGGTTAATGTTCCCAACTAGCCCGTGACTGTTTGGTATAGGGAATCCGTCCAGTTTGAAGTCCGGCTACCATAGGTCAAGCAACAAACTAAAAGGGTTTAACGATTGTGGCCCGGTGCACCGTATATATTTTTGTATTTTTTTACTTAAGGTATGATATGCACGTGCCTAATTAACAATGCAGGGTGATAAAGGATGCAAGGAGTATTCACAATGTGATGCGCAGGTTCTTACCTCTCGTCTTAAACTCCCAAGCATCTAAATCACATATATTGCGAGCAAATAAATACTAACTAAGCTATCTCTAGAGAGCTGGATAATAATTCATGAGTAATGCACTATTGTCCATGTGTTATGGAAAATCACAGATAGCTGTTCTTATAACCAAACATATAAACATGAATAAAGTATACATGATAAGATAGCTCTTCAATAGTTAAAAATCCCATTACTCATAGTGGAAAACATCACAAAGTATACTAAAGAACATTCAGACAAGAACATAGGTTCAGGAAGTTAGAACGCTCTCATAGTTAATGAAACATAGTTGAAAACGAAATAGTTCCCATTCAACATCGCTCATATAATCACATTGATACATTCCACCTAGCACTTTCTCCAACAAGCAAAATTTGCAATTTTTGGTTGTAAAATGAAATAGTTCCTCTTACAAGCAATAGTTTACAAGATTTTCCAGGGAAAAAAGCCCTTGTAAGTTCTAACTTTCAAATATTTAAACTAAAACAGTTGACCACTTGGGATGCCCCCCCCAAACATGTGACCTTTCGGTCCCTCAAAACGTTTCGTATCCCTATTTTTTATCCTTTCTGTGCACACTCATGATCCGCTTAGTAACTGATAGATCTTTCAGGTCTGCGCCTTTGTCGCTATTGATTTTGCCTTCTGCTTCACTTGTCCTCCTTGCGATCCTGCCAGTTTTGGATCTACCTTTGCCAAAACTGCCCAACTCCCTTCACGTAGAGGTAGTCTGACCAACCTCTTGAGTCCACCTGCAATTAAATGACATGCATCATTCATTGGGACTGTATTCTAAATAACAACAAATTATATCAACTAAAATGACTAAGCATCAAGAGAGGCCATGTACTACGTTACTGCTATGAGGACCTTAACAAGTGCCGGCACCACTATCTCGTCCATACATGGGTTCAAAACTCACTAATGACGAAAAAAGAAAACTCATAGGTGAATTAACACACTAACATCGATCGGGTAGTCTCATTTACAGCCGCATAAGCGAGTCTTGAAAGGCGATGGGCACTGCGAAACCAATTAAGCCTATCGGAGTCGGAAAAGTTATGACTTAAAATGTGGACGGGAAAACTTTCAGTCGGAAATCGGAAAGACATCGACATCAAAAGACAATTGCTTTGCACAGCCACAACAGCGGAAGAAAAAAGGCTGCAAACACGCAACTAAAAGACTGACACGCATCGGTGGGTGGAGCACTTTGTGTTTCGGGTAGCTAGCTGCTTTGGGAGCCGCAACGGCGGAAGATAAAAATACAACAGCCTCCAATCAATAAAAATGCTAAGTGTTTGAAAAACTTAAAAATTTAGCAACGGTTAAAACTGTTTCACCTCCGAGGAAACGGTTTTACAAAGAACAAATGGTCCAATTCATCTTCGAGTAGCAAATAAAACAGAAACCAAAATCCGCAACCCGCAATCATTACAAACATAAGCCACTTCTGAAAACAGGATGAGAGTTAATCTTCAAAATAATCCGAAATTAAAGCATGACCCAAAATTCATGGATCCAAACGATTCAAAGCAACATTAAATCATGAGGGGGACCAAAATTTGAAAAATTTGGGGAAAACAGTTGCAGCTGCAACAATTGGCGATTACTTGGTGAACCTAGATCTCTGGACGATTATTCCTTAAGTGATAGACTATTTAACAACAAATGAACCTATTGAATTCTTCCAACTATCTGGATTTCTCAAATGGCAGATGTATGTACCTTTAATCATTGATGATAGTCCGATTTGGGAGAGTGGAAACCAGGACTTTCAAGTCAAGATAACTCTTTTGAGGTTGAAAGATGAATTTCATTGTTACTTTTTTGTCTTTAGGTAGCTGCCAGCTTGGACACAACAGGATTGTAGCACATGGTAAATAGAAATATTCATTTGTTCCTCATTCCCATGCCACTTTAGCACTTTTCGTGCTTTTGGACCTTTGTCCTTATCATATGAGTCCTCCTTCCTGCCTTTCTTTCTGAATTTTAATTTAGGCTCCTCTATCCCAAGTGTCCTTTTGTGTGAGAGGTATATTCATGCTTCAGCTCACGGATGGAGAGGAACTTTCGACGATTTAGTACTTATATGGTTTAGCATTTGTTTTGATATATAATGCTTACATAGGAGTTTTTTTACTCTTATCTGCCTTTTGGCATTCATTTCTTGGCATGGGATCATTTGTATCTAATATATTGTTTACCGTACTTCATTCCCTGGGTCCTCTGCTGTCATTCCCTAGGAAATTTAATTGTGACATGAATGGAGCCTCAAAATAGTATTCCAGACCCTTTGATTCTGGTTTATTTTACAAGGGTTAAGCAGGACTTCAATGTGCACATAACTATTTGAGAAAACTGCTAAAATGAAGAAGTTCTTTTAGACAAACAACAATATACAGTCTTATACCCAAGACTTTGATCAATCCAAATTTCTGATGTTCCTCATGCAACCGCGGGTTTGCTTCCTTTATTGAAATCAGTAAAAACTAAACTAAAACAAGACTGAACCTTACGAATCAAAAGTCGGCCAAACTGGATTATTTATATACAAGATAGAAGAACACAAACAATACTCAGGAAAAACAAGGTTTGAGAACTAAGCCATTTACTGGAAAGTTCTCTTTCCACCCTTGTAAATCTTGCAATCTATAAGTTGAAGGGCCAAGTTTTGCGGCAATTTGGAAAGGACCTACCCACAACTGCTGGAATTTCGTGTGTTTTCCTTTTTCATCATGGGGGTGGTCCCACTTGAGAACCAAATCTCCCACTTCAAAGTATTTTGTTCCTACCTTATGTTTGTCAAACCATCTTTTTATTACCTCTTGTTGTTGCTTAATGCGCTCTCTGGCTTTAGATCGAGCCTCTTCTGCTTTCAGGAGATTATATATCCTTATTTGCAAAACTTCATTATCCGACCCTCTAGACTCTTGAGCTATTATAGAAGAAGGTAGCATGACATTGGGGGGAAGAATGGCTTCTTTACCATACACAAGGGTATACGGAGACACTCCTATCGAATACTTGGGGGTGACTCTATCGGCCCAAAGGGTGTTTGGTAGTGTTGAGTGCCAACTCCTCTGGTTTTCTATCATAGTCTTCTTTAAAATTCTAATCAGATTCTTGTTAGTGGATTCAGCCAAGCCATTTCCTTGTGGATTGGCAGAGTAATGCAACTTTATTCCCTTCTCATGAGCAAAAGCAGTTAATTTAATCGATGAAAAGTAAGTAGCATTATCAAAGACTAAAGAAACTGGAACTCCAAACCTGGTCATAATATGGTCCTGCAAGATACTGATGACCGTGTCCTCATTTATTTTGCGCAGCGGGATGGCTTCGACCCAGCGAGTGAAGTAATCAGTTGCGGTCAGAATATACTTATGTTTTAGGGAAGAGTTCGGCTTTATCTCCCCAATAATATCCAACCCCCATTGCTCGAACGGCTCCGTGATCATCACAGGCTTCAGTGGTGTGGCTGCTTTAGATTTTCTTCCACTACACCTTTGACAAATGTCACACTTCTTGACATGGGCGTGTGCATATTTGAAAAGCGTGGGCCAATAGTAACCGACTTTGAGAATTTTGTGAGCTGTGGTATCTCCTGAAAAATGTCCCCCAACAGGCCCGTCATGCAGATCTGTCATTACCTTCTTTGCATCTTCTTTCTCTAAGCATCTAAGAAGAACTCCGTCGTAATTTTTTCTGAATAATATTCCTTCAACAATTTGATAGGAGGTTGATTTAAGACACAACGCTCTTCTTTGCTTAGAATTCCAATGTTCTGGCAACAATACTGTCTGAAGATAATGCACGAGGTCTCTATACCAAGATTCGGGGGCTGTGAACAGAGGACATACATTCATCAAATGTAAGTCAACTTCGTCTTCCCCGGCATGTTATTCATTGTTTCCATTTTCAGTCATTAGTTTGCACAACCCTTGCCCTTTAACTATAGAAGCTGGCTTGAACTCGAGGTCATACTCTTGAAGAGCTATTACCCAATTAACTCTTCTTTCTCCTAACTCCTTCTGTACAAACAGGGACCTCACAGCTGGGTACGGGACGATCACCTTGGTTCGATTTTTTAATATGTAAGGCCTGAATTGTTTCACTGCTTTGAATACTGCATAAGCTTGTTTATCAATAGCCGGGTAATTTAATTCGACCCCTTGTAGACCAGTGCTCATGAAAGATATTGGGAATTCATCCCCCCCATCTTCCTTTTGAGTAAGCACAGCTGCTAGCGAATCATCAGATGCAAAAGTATACAAAATAAAATCTTTATCGAAATCTGGGATTTTTAGGGAGGGTGCGTGTGCAACAATAGTTTTAATCTTGCTGAATCCGTTCTTCTCAATCTCAGTCCATTTGAATTATGCACTTTGCTTCACCATTTTCTACAGCGGTTTGAGAATCTGAGCGAAATCTGGCACAAATCTTCGTATGAAATTTATTGTTCCCATAAATGATTGCATCCCCTTTTTATTATGGGGCAGGGGGATCTATTCAATGGCCTTGATCCTTTCCGGATCTATACAGATTCCCTTCTTTGAAACTATGTGACCCAGCAACTTGCCCTCCGTAATAGCGAACACACACTTCTTGGGATTGAGTGAGATACCATATTTACGACAGCGTTAAAAAATATGCCTTAGATGAAATGTGTATTCTTCTCTCTTCTTTGAGAATATTGTAATATCATCGAGATACACTACAGCACTACGACCAATCAAACCGCGGAAAGCTATGTACATAGCCCTCTGGAACGTAGCTCCAGCGTTTATAAGCCCAAAGGGCATTCTTTGATAAGCGAAAGTTCCCCATCTGGTCCTGAATGTTGTCTTCAATCTATCTTCTTTGGCTACTAATACTTGATTGTAGCCTGAGAATCTGTCTAATAAAGAAAATAATTCAGAACCTGAGACCATTTGTAGTAGTTGCTCCATGGGTGGAATAGGATAATTATCTTTATCTGAAGCGCGGTTTAAATTCTTGAAATCCACACATAGCTTGATTTTTCCATATTTTTTCCTCACTGGTACCATATTTGAGACCCATTTAGAGTATCTGACCTTAAAAATGATTCTAGCATCCAATAATTTCTTAACGTCACTCTGGATTAGAGGTTCCAATTTTGGGTGCATTTTCCTTAAAGGTTGCTGATAAGGTTTGATGCCAGATTTGATGGGGATAACATGCTGGATGATGCTGGTGTCATATGTCTTCAAATCTTCGTATGTCCGGGCGAAAACATCTTTATATTGATTAAAAATACTGATGAACTTATCTCTTTCTGCTGGTGAACAACATTTGCCAAGATTCACATATTTAGGATTTGTCTCAGTCCCTAAATTTATCAATTTGAACTGTAGAGATGAGCTGTGAGTCTTCACGTTTGATAGTCTTCTAAATTTTTCATTTAAATCAAACATTCTTTCTAAGGTTCTAACTCCTTTAGGGATGAAATTATCATACTTCAGCTCAGCCTGATGTTCTTCATCATCTATAATCACCCCTTTAAATACCTCGTCATTTGTTAAGCATTCTATAATCTGTTGGTCATCGTCGAACACTCGTAGGTTGGTAATCATATCAGGGACCGAGGGCCTGGAAAGCAATTCAATGGAGCATCGATTATTAGTGGGCACAAGCCTAGCAGCTGATGTGGCCAACAAGTCAGCTGCTGCATTTTTAAGTCTTGGAATTGAAATAATATTAAATGCGTTAAAACATTTGAGTAGGTCCCATACCTCATTTTGATAAGCTTTTAAGTGAGGAGAAATACAATGTATTTGATTCCGAATCTGTTTTACAATTATTTCAGAATCTCCAAAAACTTTCAGATTACTTACCTTTAATTCGATTGCTTTCCTTAAACCTTGCACCAACACTTCATACTCAGCCATGTTATTTGTGCATTCAAACTCTAATCTACATGAAAGAAAATGTTTATTCTTTTTGGGGTCGATCAGGACACAGCCAGCCCCTAACCCTTCTAACGTCTTAGAACCATCAAAAAACAATGTCCAGAAATCGCTAACTACTGCATGAGAATCTACTCCTACTGCTAAGTTTACTATTTTTTACAGTCGATTTCATCAGCCTGTGAGAATCGAAGGAGATCAGGCTGAGCGTCTGACGTGTTGCTGGCTTCTCCTGCTTGGTAATTTCCTGGTTCCAATTCAATAAAGTAATTTCCCAACACAGAATCCACTGGTTCATTCTTTTCCTCAAGTTGAGTAACATTGTATTTCATGTGAGGCTCCCTCAAAATTTTAATTTTATTCGGGCTTCCTTTATACGGCAGCCACAGATGTGACCAATCTGAGGCAAAATATCCATTTAGTTTTGTCGACCAGTCTCTGCTCAGAACAAGCCCATAAGCGTCTGGTATGTTGGCCACCACGATATCAATAACTTGGCACACTTTATCATTTGAAGACAGGCAGACTAGGACATCCTCCATTTCCCCAGTTACTTTCACATTCATCCTATCCAGCTGAACAACCCTCCAAGTGGATGGCTTAGGCTGCCCATTTATCCTTTTATAGACTGATATTGGCATGACATTAACTGACGCCCTGAGTCTACCAGGCAATTATGTACATTGTGATTAAAAATTTCAAAAGTGAGGAGGAAAGGTGGATTCTTGTTCTTAGTCTTACCCCCAATGCTTGCTTCCCCGATTTCTTCTTCTTCCTTGGGTTGATTGTCAGTGGGTAGCCTCTCCTCTGATGCTTCAAGCACTTTCAAAAGTTTTTCTTTCTGCTGCGGCACCTTACACATTTCAAATAATGAGATATTCGCCCTTACCTTCTTAATATCTTCCACAATATCATAATCCATCGGTGGTTCAATGGGATGCGACTTATCAACATTCATTCTTTCTTCATTGGGCTTGGAAACCGTATCATTCTGCTTAGGATCTTGGTTGGTAATGGTGAATTTGGGAATTCTATCAACTGAGGAATTATTTCGAAATTTCTTAACATTTTTCTGAAGCCTTTTAATCTTTGGGAGCATGAGACTGTTTTCTTTAGCCGACCCTTGGCTCCTTGTTGTTACGTTGGTTTCCATGACGTCCTCGTATCCCCAATTCATTTGTTCCTGAGCATCGAATAACGAAACAGAGTTCCACAGAACCATGGTCTCTTCTTCTTGTTCTTTCGTTGACGTGTTATTGTCTTTTCTTTCTTCATCTCCATCTTCTGTTAATTTAGAATCCAACAGCTGATTCATAACCAACGTCATTGAGTTTATCCATTGAGGACAATTCTTTTCAGAGTGGGGTTGTTGGTGGAAAGTGCAAAAATTGTCCATTCCTACCTCTGTTAAATTCATAGATGCCGAATTGTGCGGGGGAGGTTGGGATTGATTGTTATCCTCCCTTTTCTTGTAATAGGGCTTGTAGAACTTTTGAGCTTCCTTTTCTTTTTCCAAGTCTATGATTCTGTTAGAAAGCTTCTGCATCATTTTTGCCATATATTCAAAATCTGGTGATTTCTCTTCCTTAGGTTTATTAAACAACAAGGCTTTCCATGCCACACTTTTCTCTCCTGACCGTTCGGGGTAATCTTTGATACTTTACCTTTCAGCCTCTACTATTTCCGCCTCCTCATAGGTCTCCGCTAGAGTAGGCTTGGCCTTTATTTTGGCAAACATGGCCAACTCAAGTCCTAAAGCTGAGGTATAATATTCAATTAGGACTTTATCCGAAGGTCTGTTAGCTTCAGAAAAATTCTTAAGGTACGCTGCAAATCTTTGAGTGAAGCTGTGCACCTTCTCCTTTCTCTCTTTCTTTAAGGTGCATAGTCCTTTCATGAGGGTTGCATGAGTCTTTTGGGTCGCATACTTACTTCTAAAGATCCTCTCGAAGGTATCCCGATCAGGGATAGAGTTTGCAGGAAAACCAAAATACCATGATGCTGCAACTCCTTTAAGGGTGTGCGGGAATAGTCTGCAAACTACATCCTCATACTCCCCAGCCCTTAACCCTTCTATTGCCAAATAAAAACTTTGCAGGTGGTCGTCTACTAGTATCTTCTCACTTGGGTCAAATTTGGGCAGCATCTTTTCAAAGGATTGAGGTAAATAATGCAATGGAGGTGGTAGGTTTAAAGGTGATCTAGCTCTCCAGGCAGGTGGTGGATTCTGTGGGTTGGGTGGTTGATTGGCATTTACGCCTATCATGAGTCTGGGTGGAGATTGAGGAGGTGAGCAAATAGGTGTGTGAGCAGGTGAACTGTGAGGAGTATCTAGGCCTTCTTGATTCAAAGGTAGTACAACTTCCTATAAGGCTGTTTCTACAAATTCTTCCCAATCCTCAACTAGCATTGAGTCTTCCAATATAGGACGATCCTTCCTTTTATATTCTCTTTTGGGTAATTCAGGTATGATCGGCAATCCTCCGATATTCTTCACATATGCCCTAGTGTGTCTTCTCAGATTATTAACAACTTCGTTGTCGACAGAAAACAAATGTTCTCTACCCCCTTCTTCAGGAATTGGATTATGAAGTCCACTGCTTTCTAAATTGTTACCGGCGGAATAGTCTCGGGAAAACTGGTTTCCTCAGCCAGCCATGCACTGGCGGCCCTCCTTCTAGCACCAGAAATTGTTGAGGCCTGGAAATTCGCAGGAAACAATAGCAAGGGATTTTCCCCAGTCAACGTTCCCAACTAGCCCGTGACTGTTTGGTATAGAGAATCCATCCGGTTTGCGGTCCGGTTACCGTAGGTCAAGCAACAAACTAAAAGGGTTTATCGGTTGCGGCCGGGTCCACCATATATATTTTTGTATTTTTTGACTTAAGGTATGATATGCACGTGCCTAATTAACAATGCAGGGTGATAAAGGATGCAAGGAGTATTCGCAATGTGATGCGCAGGTTCTTACCTCTTGTCTTAAACTCCCAAGCATCTAAATCACATATATTGCGAGCAAATAAATACTAACTAAGCTATCTCTAGAGAGTTGGATATTAATTCATGAGTAATGCACTATTGTCCATGTGTTATGGCAAATCATAGATAGCTATTCTTATAACCAAACATATAAACATGAATAAAAGTATACATGATAAGATAGCTCTTCAACAGTTAAAAATCCCATTACTCATAGTGGAAAACATCACAAAGTATACTAAAGAACATTCAAACAAGAACATAGGTTCAGGAAGTTAGAACACTCTCATAGTTAATGAAACACAGTTGAAAAAAAAATAGTTCCCATTCAACATCGCTCATATAATCACATTGATACATTCCACCTAGCACTTTCTCCAACAGGCAAAATTTGCAATTTCTGGTTGTAAAACGAAATAGTTCCTCTTACAAGCAATAGTTTACAAGTTTTTCCAAGGAAAAAATCCCCTGTAAGTTCTAACTTTCAAATATTTAAACTAAAACAGTTGACTGCTTGGGCTGCCCACCCCAAACGTGTGACCTTTCGGTCCCTCAAAACGTTTTGTATCCCTATTTTTTATCTTTTCTGTGCGCACTCATGATCCGCTTAGTAACTGACAGATCTTTCAGGTCTGCGCCTTTGTCACTATTGATTTTTCCTTCTACTTCACTTGTCCTCCTTGCGATCCTGTCGGTTTCGGTTCTACCTTTGCCAAAATTGCCCAGCTCCCTTTGCATAGAGGTAGTCTAACCAGCCTCTTGAGTCCACCTGCAATTAAATGACATGCATCATTCATTGGGACTGTATTCTAAATAACGACAAATTATATCAACTAAAATAGCTAAGCATCAAGAGAGGCCATGTACTGCGTTACTGCTATGAGGACCTTAACAAGTGTCGTCACCACTATCTCGTCCATACACGGGTTCGAAACTCACTAATGACGGAAAAAGAAAACTCATCGGCGACTTAACACATTAACATCGGCCGGGTAGTCTCATTTACAGCTGCATAAGTGGGTCTTGAAAGGCGACGGGCACTGCGAAACAAATTAATCCTATCGGAGTCGGAAAAGTTATGACTTAAAATGCGGGCGGGAAAGATTTCAGTCAGAAATCCGAAATAGATCGACATCAGAAGACAAGTGCTTTGTACAGCCGCAACAGCGGAAGAAAAAAGGCTACAGACACGCGACTAAAATATGGGCGGAGTGCTTTACATTTTGGGTAGCTAGCTTCTTTGGGAGCCGCAACGGCGGAAGATAAAAATACAACAGCCTCTGATCAATAAAAATGCTAAGTGTTTGAAAAACTTAAAAATTTAGCAACGGTTAAAACTGTTTCACCTCCGAGACAACGGTTTTACAAAGAACAAATGGTCCGATTCATCTTCGAGTAGCAAATAAAACAGAAACCAAAATCCATGACCCACAATCATTACAAACATAAGCCACTTCTGAAAACAGGACGAGAGTTAATCTTCAAAATAATCCGAAATTAAAGCATGACCCAAAATTCATGGATCCAAACGATTCAAAGCAACATTAAATCATGAGGGGAACCAAAATTTGAAAAATTTGGGGAAAACAGTTGCAGCTGCAACATGAGAACATGGATTCTCCCTGATAAACAATCCCAATTAGATCGTCCACCATTTGGTGTGGGGAATCCATCCGGTTGACGGTTCGACTATCATAGATTAAGTTTTTTAAATCTTTACCAGTTACGGCCTGGTCCACCGTTTATGTAATTTTCTTTTTAAAGATGAGATGCAAGTTCCTAGATGCATATAATTGATAAGCAGAAACCTCACAAGTGATGTTGTAATATTCGAATTTTGACCTAACACTTATGGGCATCAGCCCCATTGATTATGATGTTACTTAGATGTTTTATTTTGATATATTGGGTCTAGGACCCCACTGCATATGAACATGATGATTTGTTTGATATATTGGGCGTAAGCCAGTTACATATGTTATATGTATGGTTTTATGTGTTGGGCATGGAACATGAAGCACATGATTGATGAGATGTTTTGTGTTGAGCAAGAAGCTCTAGAGCACATGAGTGTTTAATGTTTGTGTTGAGCGAGAATATCTGGAGCACATGTATTCTAGAGCTCCTTGTGTTGAGAGAGGAGCTCTAGAACACATGAATTATGTAAAACTTTGTGTTGAGAGGGAAGCTATGAAGCACATGAAAATATAATTGGAAGTGTTGGGCATAAGCCCTAGATCCTTCCAATTTGATGTTGAGCATAAGCTCTGGAACATCGGATCCTTGGCCATTGTATCTGTAGGTGTATCCTACAAGTACATCCTAGCATTAGTGTTGAGCAAGGAGCTCTAGAATTGCACTAAGTTTGTAACTCCCTGTTTTTTAACGTTGACTATGGGATCTGGATAAGCTCCAGGAGTTATTGAAAACAATTAATTATGTCGAGTGAAAATGACTTGAGTAAAATATTGATCTCATCTGACTTATTTATAAGTGATTAAATGAAATTTCAAATTTTTGTATCTCATCAAGTACTAAAGAACTACCATGTTATACGAGGGAGTCTGTTGGGCCCAAAAATGACCCCTTTTTTACCACATTTACCTACCCCTTTTTTCCTTATCTTACTCCATTATATGCACCAAATAGATGTTTTCCTTCACTTGATCCCTCAATCCATACATGTATGGTTAATTATTGTTTTATCTTATTAATACTTATGATTGTTGTAATCAGGACTCTATATCTTGGATTATGCTAACATATGGTGATTTTATAAAGATAGTTCGAGATGTAAAGGATAGAGGTGTAGCAAGTTGAACGATTCAAGAGAGAGATGGACATTCATTATTAAGTTAATCGCCACCGAATCCATCTCTGTACAAGGGACGCAGTGAAAAGTTACTATTCCACGCAAGCTATACAAGGGTGGCTGCAACAGACTTGGTTGCAATAGACTCAGATGCAACAATGCGCCGCTGCTCGAAGGTAGTTGCAACCAATGGAGCATCTTCTAGATTAATCCTGTTATCTCATTGCTGGCTTGAGTAACAAAATTCCTATATTTTCTGCTTCTATCTTTCCCACAGCTATAACAGCGTATCGTAAATGGGGCAGCCTGAAGATCAGATATCTTCATGGCTGCCCAATATCAGTGGGTAGAAGTTACGATTATGAATGTATAAATATTGGAAACTATTCCAAGCCAGGGGTTGGAAAATTATTAATCTTATTGTATAAGTTGTGACAACAACTGTTTCATCCTACTGTTTAATACAAGGAGTGTGATTCTTCAGATCTCAGCATTTAACTTATGTTAGCTTCCGACGTCTCTGTTCGAAGGTTGGGCCCGCCTTCATGTAGAGATTACCGAGTTAATTAGGCATTTAATTTATTTTGTTGTGTGGTGTGAATGTTATGGTAATTACATTCTTTTACAGTAGCGGCAACAGTAATGAACTTATTGTGTGCTTCCTTCCTTTGAATGATCTGTATTTACATTTCCTATAAGCTGCAGCTGTGTGGTGTGACAGTAGATTGTGTAGGTTAATTTCCATTTATGAAATTGTGTGGTTTCTATACAGTCAGTCTCATCCCTAGTTTCTTTCCATTTACTTGTTTTCCTTGGATTGTGTTAATTTATTCTGATTGCAGTCATACTTGTTGGTTCAATTCCTATATTCTCAATTCTTAAATTAAAGATTGAAGTAACTAGTTTTGATGGATCTTTGTGTAGTCTGGTAAATTAGGATTTAACTTTTTGTAAAATTAAGTCTAGATGGTTATTTCCTAATCTATCCATCCCTGGATTGGAGTTGTAGGAAGGTCATTATAATTCTGAATTCTTAGGTAGATGATTTCAATTAGATTAATGATGGGAAGAGTTTGACTGAATAGATAAGTAGGGAAATTTATTTAGAGTATCATCTACTTAGTGTTTAATCATATAAAGTGCAAACTATCTTTGAAATAAAAGACTTCCCTGGATTGACAATTTATATTGAGCCTTCTGCATGTTATGTTTTAATTAACTAGCATATAGAGGTCCCAACATTTTGGATTCGTTGCCGAGGAAGATAATTATTAGACACCATAGTAGTTGCATCCATTCATTTTTCTTCAATAATTTCCAAGCTCGCATGTTTTGGGTTGTATGAATATGAGGATGACTTGGTGTGATATTCCTGAAACCCCCAGAACTCCCAAGAATACTAGCTTTGCAGGTGGTTGAGGTCGTGGTAGAAAACCAACATTAGGAAGAAGGACATTCATTGACGATCTGGTTGATAGGACCAATTCTTCTACTAGAGCTCACCATAAGGAATCATCTGTCAGAAGGATCTTGGTTACTCCTTGAGTGGCAGCATCAGTTGCCATAGTGGAGAACACAGGAGGAGCTATGACACCATCTGGTGTCCTTGCAGACGAGGAAAACGTTAGTACTGCGGGATCAATTGACCGAGACTTGGTATATCACATTAATAGGAAGGTGGTGAAAAAAGAAGAGTGGACACAGTTCCATCAAGAATTAAACGATTCGTGGAAGCACAGAGAGGAGAGAGTAGAAGAAGACATGAATAACAGATGCGATCTATAAGATCATGAAGAGGTGATGGGAGAAAATCATCATAATGAGGGTGATCCCCTACCTGAGGGGACTATTTCCACACTGCAGTCCCCCATTCAATAGCCAGTGGGAATAGCCCCCATGAAAAATATATCACCATCAGTTTTACCTCGTTTTCATGGAAAAGCCATAGAGGTTCCCAATGAATTTATTTTTGAATTTGATATCCTCTGTCGCAGCTATGATTACACTTCCAGTGAGTAGAAGTTGAAACTTTTCCCTGCTACTTTGAAGGATAATGCATTACGTTGGTTCATGAGCCTGTGTGGTGGAATTGTCACCACCTGGGACCGAATGAAATAGGTGTTCCTAGAAAAATATCAGGAGTACTATAATACCAAGGATAAAAGAGAAGAATTGTTCAAGATGGTACAAAGGGACGAAGAAAGCTTTGAATATTTTGTTGAGAGGATGCTATACAATGAGCAAAGAGCTAGACAGACTAATATGGGGTTAGATGTGCTCAAGATAATCCTACTTCATGGGATTAGAAAAGACTTCCTAGACATGTTGAACTTGTTAGGAAAAGGGGACATCTCAAAGGAATCCTTTGAAAAGATTGTTGAACTATGCAAGAGGTATTCCAGAGGATCTTCTAGGAACAACAAACATGACAAATGGGATAAACTAGAATGAGATGTCTTTGATAGAACACAGAAGTCATCTAATGGATAAGTCACTCGGGAAGAAATAGGAAACCTCCTCGAGAATTTCAAGAAAGAAATGATGAGCTCCATCTCCTCAGAAATAGATGTCTTGAGGGCAAAGCAGAAACAAGCAGTAGAAGATCTAAATCCCAGTGTATTATACCCTTAATGTAGGAAGAAACATCCCTTGAAAGAGTGCCCACTTGAAAAAGTAGAAGTGTGTCATCTTTGTGAGCTGAACCATGAAACAAAGGAATGCCCTTCACTACCTCAAGTGAAGGCAATTCTGCAGGCATCAACTCCAGATGTGGAACCAGCCTACTTCATTGCCCAGAAAAAGCCTTGGCATCCTTGAAATCAAGGTATGACTCCAGACTTATTTCTGTTTTCAAATAACATGAATAATTGGAATAATGTGCATCACATGAATACACAATTCCCTTCATCTTATTCCAACCATCAATGGTATCCTTCTCAACCTATGATGCAAAGTTTTAACTCCTGGAACTCTTGGACACAGTCACTAAACCAACACAATTCTTGGTCTCCTGGGTGGAGGAACTTCCATCCAAGAAACCAGTTTCCCCATAATCAACCTCCTCAATAGTTTCCACATCAACAATTCCCACATCAGCAATACCCTCCTCAACAATATCCTCATCCATACCAACAGTACTAGCAGTCGCAACTGCAACTTCAGAACAATGTTGCACCTCTCATGCCTATATGTCCTCAATTTCCTGCTCAACCTAACCCCAACCCAAACAATAAATCCGTCCACCAATTTGAGATTGCCAACATGCCCGCTTATTCCATTATTCCCGTCTCCTGTAATGATATACACCTACGATCAAGGAGAGTAGTAGAACCTTTAGTCATCGAGGATGTTCTATCCTCTATGTCTGAAGAGAGGATGAATCAGTAGTACTCATCCAATGCATAAATTCCCATTATTGAGGATGATGAAGTTCCTACCGAGACACTGGATGAAACACAAAAGGAATTAGCAACCGAGACACAACCTACACAATTGTTTAGAGAACCACCATACCTTGAAAGACTAACATTACAGAAAGCAGTGAGACAACCTCAATTTAACCTCTTAGGAGCGTTAAAAAACCTCTATGTCAAAATTTCATTGTTGCAGGCCCTTCATGATGTGTCTATAAATTCCAAAACTGTCTGGGATCTATGTGTAAGAAAACTAGGTAGAAAATCTAAGGATCCTCCCACTGTCCATGTCATTGGGAAACTATCCGAACTGATAATGGGAAAACCCCTTCTAGCCAAATACGATGATCCTTGGAATCCCACTATCACTGTGTAGATTGGGGACACATAGATACCGAATGTGCTGGTAGATTTAGGCATAACCATTAATGTCATGACCATAGAAACTGTACAAAAACTTGGGCTCACTAATCTCAAGCCAACCCCTACCATTCTAGAACTCGCTGATAGGTCCACCATCAAACCCAAGGGAATCTTGGATGAACTCGTAGTCTCATTTGACTCATGGGAATACCCTGCTGACTTCTTGGTTTTACAGCCTAAGTCAAAGCTAGGAGGATTCCTGCTTATCTTGGGAAGACCCTGGCTAGCCACAACGGATGCCTGCATCAGCTGTCAGTCAGGGTCTATGACCATTTCAAATGGAACCAAAACAAAAAACCTCACCTTGTATCCTCCAATGCGGCCTAGTTTAGAAGTTGAAACTCCATTATGGGTGGCGTTGGAAGAGGAGGAAGGCATTCAACCACTCTTAACGATAGGGAAATCCTTGGCCTTCAAAGATGAAACAGAAGACGATTCCATCAATAGTTTTATCAATGAGCCCACTTCTGTCAACAAACAAATTTATCAAATCTTGAATAATACTCTGGAGGAAGTAGATCAAGAAAATATTATAGAGGAAGCATTAGTCAGTAACACTTACATGGTTCCAGTGTTGAAGAATTTGAAAAGTGTCCAGTTGAGATAGAGCTGGGAAAAACGTTGAATATTAATCCCAATCTTGCTCCTGACAAATAGGAACATCTAATCACTCTCTTAAAAAAACATAAGGGAGCATTCGCCTGAGAGTACACAGATATGAATGGTATCCCTTCTAATATGTGCACTCACCATATTTACATCAAAATCGACTCCCGGCCTATGTGCCAGGCACAACGAAGAATGAACCCCAACCTTAGGGACATAGTGAAAGAGGAAATTCAGAAACTCTTGGAAGAAGGATTTATATACCTGATCTCAAACAGTGAGTGGGTTTCTCCACTCATGATAGTACCCAAGAATAATGCTAAATGGAGAGTTTTTGTGGATTATAGAGAATTGAACAAGGCGACACAGAAAGATCACTTTCCCCTGCCTTTCATTGATCAGGTACTGGACACCCTTTCTGGGAAGAAATTATTCTCCTTTTTGGATGGGTTTAGTGGGTACTATCAAATTCAGATTGCTCCAGAATACCAAGACAAAACCACTTTCACCTGTCCTTGGGGTACTTTTGCATACAGAGTACTCCCCTTCGGTTTGTGTAATGCACCTGCCACTTTTCAGAGAGCTATGATTGGCATATTTTTGGAGATGGTTAATGACAGTATGGAGAATTTCATGGATTATTTTACTCCTGATGGCAGTGACTTTGAAGAGGCACTAAAAAATTTAGAAAAGGTATTAACACACTGTGAGCAAACCCAACTACACTTGAGCACTGAAAAGTGCCACATGATGATAAGCGAGGGTGTAGTTCTAGGGCACTTTATCTCTCCTGATGGAATCCAGGTAGATCTCTCCAAAATCAGGGTAATTGAAAATATACCCACTCCTAGAACTCAGAAAGAGGTACGTAGCTTCTTAGGGCATGCCGGTTATTATAGAAGATTTATAGAAAACTTTTCCAAACTTGCTTCTCCTTTTTTTTCTTTGTTAATGAAGGATGTGACATTTATTTGGAATGATGCATGCCAGACACCATTTGTTAAACTTAAGAAGGAGTTGTCTACAACTCCTATCTTAAGGGGCCCAATTGGGCCTCGCCTTTTCACATTTCTTCAGATGCCTCTGATAGTGCCATTGGAGCAGTATTAGGACAATAGGATGGTCAAGCGCCTTATGCAATCTATTACATTAGCAAAAACTTGGCCCTCGCTGAAATTAATTATAATGTTACAGAGAAGGATTTTTTAGGCATTTTCTACTCCATTAACAAATTTAGACACTACATCACTAGATATCCCACTTTTGTACACCCTGACCACTCAACCATCAAGTATCTAATTAATAAACCTGTTACAAATGCTAGGATAACTAGATGGTTGTTATTATTACAGGAATTTGATATTGCTATCATGGACAGACCTGGAAAAGAAAATGTTGTTACTGATTTCTTATCTCATTTTACTAACAGTGATGATAATCTGCCTGTTGAGGACTCTTTTCTAGATGAACACTTACTTGTAGCTTCATCTCATTCCCCTTGGTATGTAGATGTCGCTAACTACTTAGCTGCAGGGAAGATTTCGGCACATTTGTCAAAAAAAGAGAAGCAGAAAATTATTCAACAAAGTGTTAGGTATTGCTGGATAGGTGGTCATCTCTTCTACACAGGCCCTGATCTTGAGATTAGAAGATGTTTAAGAGAAGATGAAATCTTCCATATTCTGAAGGCTTTCCATGACGAGCAATGTGGGGGAAATTTTGCAAATAGGAGGACAGGTCATAAGGTGCTGAGAATGGGCTATTATTGGCCAACAATTTTCAGGGATGCGAAAAGGTATGTCCAGTCTTGTGACAGCTGCCATAGGATGGGCCAACCTAATAGATTGGATCAAATGCCTCTTCAACCATAGTTGGTGGTTGAACCTTTTGACAGATGGGCCTTATATTTTGTTGGCCCTATCAACCCTCATTCCAGGCAGAAAGCCTACATCTTAGTTTGTACCGACTACATGACAAAATGGGTAGAAGCTGTGGCTTTGGTGAAAGCTAATGACCATGCTGTAATCGATTTCCTGTATGGAGAAATCTTTACTCATTTTGGAGTACCCAAGGAAGTGGTTACATATGGAGGACCTCAGTTTGTGTCACATGAATTTGATGCTTTGATACGGAAGTACCATATCCAACATCAGATAGCTTTGCCATACCATCCCCAGGCCAATGGCCAGCTGGAAAGCACTAACAAAGTTATTGAAGCTATCCTTACCAAAACAGTCAAGAGCCATCGTAGAGACTGGGCTGATATACTTCCAGAAGCATTGTGGGCATATCGTACTACTTGGTGCAATACTACAGGTTTCTCTCCTTATGACTTGGTGTATGGAAAAAGCGTTGTCTTCCCCATTGAATTCGAAATCAAGACCTTGAAGATAGCTATGGAGATAAAATTAGATGTGACTGAATCCCAAAGGAGTAGATTGAATCAATCGAATGAACTTGATGAGAAAATTTTAGCTACTGTGGATCAAACAATATTAATTCAGCAACAGAGATCCAACTGGCATGATCGATTCATCAAAAAGAGAGTCTTCTGCGAAGGAGAATGGGCATTATTATACGATTCAAGATTCAAAAGGGACTTCAAAGGTAAGTTACGTACAATATGGTTGGTTCCATATCTGATAGACAGATTATTTGAAAATGGTACATTCCACCTGGTCACCATTAATGAGAATTGCGCACCATTATTTACTAATGGTCATAGGTTGCGACTGTACCACAAGCACATTTTGAAGGATGCGTTCACTTCACATATTGCATCTAATTCGGAATACCAGTTAGAACAAGGGAAGGAATCTTTCTCTACCTGTGTCAATCTTTAGACAATCCTTGTGATTCCCACACAAATTTTTGTACATAAATAAATTGATGTTTTTGTTTTTATTTTTGCTTTGTGCTTGATCCATTTTTTTTTAAGAATATGTGCAGAGATGTATGCGAGGAGCAATGGTCATGATTAGGCCTAATGACCGTGGGCGGCCTTTTGCAACTTCCTGCTTCATAAGGAAACTCCTCGAAGAAAAATAAACAATGAATAGTGAGTTGCAGCTGCAATTCCCATAAAAAATTTCCCTTTTTCTGTTTTGCGCAGCTGCAACATTGTAAAACCTTGCCTATTTTTCCATTTATTCGTAGCTGCAACACTGTAAAAAAATGCCCTTTTTCCGTTCCGCGTAGTTGCAACATCGTAAAACCTTTCCTATTTTTCTGTTTATTTGCAACTACAACACCGTAAAATAATGCCCTTTTCCTGTTCCGCGTAGCTGCAACTCCATAAAATATCAGCCATATTTCCGTCCCACGCAGCTAGGACTCCGTTTAAATTTTGCCCATTTTTACCTTTTCTGGCGGCTGCGACTCCGCCAAATTGGATGATTTTTCTATGGCTCATGGCTATGACTCTGCCAAACTGGTTGATTTTTCTATGGCTCATAGCTATGACTCCCCCAATATTGGAAGATCTTTCTACAATTTTGTGGTCGCAACTCCTCCAGATCTAGCTAGAATTCCCGCTGCCGGTAATTTTGACTTGCTTCACAGCTTTCATTATGTTCCCATAAGGATTGACAAGATGGTATTTGGTCCGCTGGGATAAAAGATCATGACAGCATGCCTGCAATAATGTTTAAATTTAAATGGCTGCATTTCACATGCTTTATTTTTCTCAAAGGTCATGGTTCATAGCGTATTTATGAAGGTATGGTTCTGATTATCTACTTGATTAAGTGTCAACTAGATTTGACAGAATTAATCATGCCTAACTTTTTAAGCCCATCATTACACCTGCATATCGTTAACTCTCAACTCGCACAAATTAATGGCTATTCAAGCTTATCCTATAACCGCCACCCTTTCCTAATTTGGGACAAATTTTACCAAGAATTCCATGCTCATAAATGTCTTAACTTTCCGAATTTACCCAATTACAATCTCAACTGTTCATGCATACTCTGTGCTTTAACCTCCATTTTTGGGACCTACAATTTGTTGGGCTGATAAAGAATTCAAAAGGAAAACGAACATGGGTATCCCAGCTCGGCATGAACCTCCAAATACGCAAGAATTGAGAAGAAATGCTGAAGTTTTTCACTATTTTTGAAGCTGTGGGTTGGACTGAATTTTACCAACACCTGGATGGGTTCCATCGAGAGACAACTCTACAATTCACTTTAAATA
The DNA here is from genome assembly GCA_001517045.1 of Pseudotsuga menziesii. NCBI lineage: Eukaryota > Viridiplantae > Streptophyta > Pinopsida > Pinales > Pinaceae > Pseudotsuga > Pseudotsuga menziesii. Next base: position 185,932 of record LPNX010807473.1, read on the forward strand.
TTACAGAAACCCAATCAAAGGTTAGGGGGTTACATATAGAAGTCTCTAAAGTGATAGTGGTTGAAGTCACCACCCTTCCTCAGGTAGGAAGAGCCTGGTTTGATCGAACAACTCCCAATACTACCGCAGTATAGAATTTTATGATAAATGGGGACCAAATTCTTTCGTCAAGGAGAGGGATAGTGTTACAATCACCGCCTCAGTCGTGGGATCAAGTAGCAGTCTTCCTAAAAAAGTATATCACCTGTGAAGGTAGGAATCAGATTGTCTATTATTCTGAACTTCCTCTACTGTCTCATTTACACCATAGGGCCTTACTTAATATTCCATTTTATCTATTTAAATACCTACACAATATGGTGGGGTTTGTCAGAACAACCAAGCATCCAAAATCCTCCCTTACCCATCACGGCCTAATCAAATTAAGAATCTTAAGGGCCTTAGCTCAAAGGAACCAAACCTGGGAACAATTCACAGGTCAAACTCAAATAAACTAGGAACCCATCCTTTTGGGTGGTGTTACAATAGAAGAAGAAGTGGAAGTACCTGTACTCTTGAGGGAATTTCAAATCCGAGAGGAGCATGCAAATGTACAGTTGGGGGGAGATGAAGAACAACAGGAGGAACAGATTCCCTCCAATTTATTTGGGGGGGGAGATGAGACTGGATCGGATGATCAGTCAGATGACCAAGCAGAGGAATTGGAGGAAAATGTAAGAGAAAACCATGTGGAAATATTAAATAATGTGGGAGCTCTAGCAGCAAAGGCTGAAGTTGGAGCAGCATTGGATGTTGTGACAACTGAAGCCAAGGTTGTTAGATCCATGATAATAGAAGAAAATGCAGAGGTATTGACCATTGAATCTCCCCCTAAATGGGGGGGAACTCTAATTAAAGAAGAAAAGGAGGATGTTGAGATAGGAGACATCCCTTCCACATCAGCTCCAAATATGGAAATTCCTACACCACGAAAGAAAAGAAGAAGATCAAAAGAGGAGGTGTAGGCACCACTATAGATAAGAAGAAAAAGAACCATGTCGGTTACAGCAGCTGAAACAACATGGGAAAGATGGGAAAACGTAGAAGCACAGATTAAATTCCCCATTTTGAGACCCAAAGCAAATGATACCCCATAGGAACTGGTTGCAGAGGAACCTCAAATCGAGGGAATTTTTCATGAAAATGGTCTACTGAAGGAAGAAGTACAGACGCTTCGGAGAGAACTAGAAAACTGGAAGGAGGCATGTAGGAAGCAGGTAGAAAGGAAGCTGCACACACTGGTTGAAGTTGCAGACCAATTAGAAGGATCACTTCCTACTGAGGATGGTGAGGAGGTAGAGAAAGTGGTCTGCCCTATGTGTGGGGATATCTTTAACTAGTCAGGATACAAAGTCATAGTTCGTTCCTTTGTGACACAACAACCCGTACCAGCAGCTGTGGAAGAACAAGGAAAAGAAGCACCTAAGGTAGAAGTGAGGGATGCAGAATAAATGGAAATAGAAATGATCCTTGGTACAGAAAAGTGGGAAAATGAACAATTACAGCCACAACCGGTAGAAGAAATAGAATTTATCCTGGTACAATCTGATGGGAAGGATAGTGAAGCTCCCCAAGAGCAACCTCAGCAAATGGAAGTAGTAGACAGACGGGGTGCTGATACATAAGAACCAACATCCTTGAAAATTCTTGTTGAAGTTGCCACCTAAATTAGGGAAGATGAACCAGAGATTGAAAATATTCCTGATCTTAATGGAAAAGTCTATGATGTGACTCTTGAACCATCTCGGGGCACATAATTAATAGAGATACAACCTCAACAGCATGAAAATGATGAAGTTGACTAGGATGTTATCGTACAAATACCAACATCTTTAGAAATTTCTACTGAGACTCTCATGCAACAAGAAGAAATCAATCTCGAGGTGGACATAATTCTAGATCTGGATCTAGGAGAGGATGAACAGATGCAATCACAACCCTCAGGGGGATACTAAAATTCTTGAAGAACGACTTCATATTGCAGAGGACATGGAAGTAACTCAAGAAAAACCTGAGCAACATGAAGAAATAGAATGGGAGGACTTTGATACACAAGAACTAGTAGCCTTGCATCTCCCTGTTAAAGCTGCATCTGAAAATCAGGCAGATGTGGAGATTGAAATTTAGGAAGAGGTTGTCACACAAGAACCAACACCTTCACAATTGGCTATTGAGGTTGCTGGAGGAGAATTTCAGGAAGAGGGTGATGTTACACAAGAACCAACATCCCCAGAAGTTATTTCAGAGGCACCTATACAAGTTAAGGTTGTTGTAAGAGAATTGAAAGGAGAACACAAGAACCAACATCCCCATAAGTTATTGCAGGAGTACCCATGCAGGCAGTGCAGAATGTTCAAGCTGAAGCATTAGATGGAAAGGTATGGACTCAACTTTCACAAAAAAATTTCAATTTGGATTCTGATAATGAAGATCATGCTGAAGATGAAGGGATCCAAAGGTTGACCAAAGAGCTCTCACTCCTAAGAATAGAAGTGAGGAAGTGGAAGAGTCATGTTGAGAGGTATCAAGAAGGAGTGGTTCCCCTTGTTGAACATAGGAATATCATCAAGGAATTGAGGGAAATATGGCAAGAAGAACTAATGCTCCAGAAATTTCACTGGGAAGAGATACAGAAAGAATTGAAGGAGCTGAAAAAGTTCAAATCCATGCACGTGGAGAAACACCAGTTGTACACTCTCTCCCAGGAATTGTTAAGTACCAGAGAACCATCCTCCTCTTACCCTATGTTCTTATTTGAATAGTTCATTTGGTTTAAATTGAAGGCTGTAAAGGAAAAGAGACCTTATGAAATAGAAACCTCAGCTAAATTTTTGGCAACGTTTCTAGAAAGTGATTTTGTTGAGCAGACCTTGCTTTGTGAGATTTATTTACATGAGTTGGCTTGTCCCTTGGACCGCCATTCGAATCCTTCCCCTTTCTTAGGTGATTTTCAGCTAAGGGTTTTCGCCTCCTTTGTTAGCAATCATGTTCAGTGGGAAAGATCCTTCCAAACTTTTCCTCATAATGAGTCCCACTCTAACCTTTGGGTTTGAAGTGAACCTCAATCCCCTCTTCTTCTCCTCGCTCTGCAGCACCGTAGGCTCACATGTCCCATCAAAACTTAGCAAATGGTGGAAATTTAAGAAAAGGTTATCTCTACCTGTGTCAGCCAGATTTCCAAGCATCAGCAATTGGCCTTGGAAGGCAGCCAACATAGATAGCAGGCTACCTCTTCAACCTTGAAGAATAGAGACCCCTACTGTTACAAGAACTTTAAGCATGCACTTTCCAGGGTTTAGGGATATGTGGGTTGTATAAAGGAATGTGGATTTAATTGGATGGGACTCAAATTCAAATTCCCTCTCATCTGGTGGCCAACAAAACCATATAGGGAATATTTCTCATTGACAAAGGTGGAAGAGGAGAGGTGTTGGAGATATTGGGTTGTCTATAATGGATTTTTGGAAGAATAGGGATCACCTGAACTCCCTTATAACTTTTCCTCTCTCCATGAATGAAGCACAATGTTAGATTCAGATTCATACTAATGGAGGTTGTTGCATAGGGACATGCAATAGGACATTTGGGGGGAGATGTTGGGCCTAGAAATGACCCTTTTTTACCACATTTACCTACCCCTTTTTGCCTTATCTTACTCCATTATATGCACCAAACAGATATTTTCCTTCACTTGATCCCTAAATTGATACAAGTATGGTTAATTATTGTTTTATCTTATTAATACTTATGATTGTTGTGATCAGGACTCTATATCTTGGATTATGCTAACATATGGTGATTTTAGAAAGATAGTTCGAGATGTAAAGGATACGGGTGTAGTAGGCTGAACGAGTCAAGAGAGAGATGGACATTCATTGTTAAGTTGATCGCCACTGATTCCATCTCTGTACAAGGGACACAGTCAAAGGTTACTATCCCATGCAAGCTGTACAAAGGTGGCTGCAACAGACTTGGCTGCAATAGACTCGAATGCAAAAACGCGTCACTGCTCGAGGGTAGCTGCAACCGATGGAGCACCTTCTGGATTGATCCTATTATCTCATTGTTGGCTTGATTAATAGACTTCCTATATTTTTTTGCTTCTATATTTCCCACAGCTGTAACAACGTATCGTAAATGGGGCATCCTGAAGATCATAGATCTTTATGGCTGCCCGATATCAGTGGGTAGAAGTTATGATTGTGAATGTATAAATATTGGGAACTATTCCGAGCCAAGGGTTGGAAAATTATTAATCTTATTGTATAAGATGTGACAACAACTGTTTCATCCTACCATTTAATACAAGGACTGTGATTCTTAAGATCTTAGCATTTAACTTGTGTTAGCTTCCAGCGTCTATGTTCGAAGGTTGGGCCCGCCTTCCTGCAGAGATTGCTGAGTTAATTAGGCATTTAAGTTATTCTTTTGTGTGGTTTGAATGTTGTGTTAATTACATTCTTTTACAGTAGCTACAATAATAATGAACTTATTGTGTGCTTCCTTGAATTATCTGTATTTACATTTCCTGTAAGCTACAACGGTGTGGTGTGACAATCAACTATGTAGGTTACTTTCCATATATGCAATTGTGTGGTAGCTGTACAGTCAGGCTCATCCTCAGTTTCTTTCCATTTACTTGTTTTTTTTGGATTGTGTTAATTTAATCTAATTGTAATCATACTTGTTGGCTCAGTTCCTGTATTCTCAATTCTTAAATTAAATATTTAAGTAACTAGTTTTGATGGATCTTTGTGTAGTCTGGTAAATTAGGATTTAAATTTTTGCAAAAGTAAGTCTAGATGGTTATTTCCTATTCTGTCCATCCCTGGATTGGAGTTGTAGGAAGGTCATTATAATTCTGAATTCCTAGGTAGATGATTTCAATTAGATTAATGATGGGAAGAGTTTGACTGAACATATAAGTAGGGAAATTTATTTAGAGTATTAGCTACTTAGCGTTCAAGCATTTACAATGCAAATTATCTTTGAAATAAAAGACTTCCTTGGATTGACTATTTATATTGAGCCTTCTGCATGTTATGTTTTAATTAACTAGCATATAGAGGTCCCAATAGAATCTAATATGTGAGGATGTTTAGAGTTTCATAGCCTAGTAGACCTAACCACCTACCTGACAACCTTAATGAATAAAGTGTCATAGGTTTAAGGATCATGTTATATGATACCTAAAGACAAATTTTAACAAATCATATA
>LPNX010807473.1:191199-208474 GCA_001517045.1 Pseudotsuga menziesii
GACTGAAAAGTATGCCTATAAAGTCTCAATCCAAATAGAGGCTTGGGGTCATGGTTGGGTGGAACATGGTAGTTCCCAAGTGATTTGGTTAACTATACAGAGGTCAGATATGTTTGTGAATTTGTTAATACTGGGTAATTGAGTGTACATGTTTTTTCAGCCATTGAAATAGCTTCACCATTGCAGGTATGAGGTTCTTTATTTTTCCCTTTCCTTATCTAAGTACATTTTCAGGTTCAGTATTTAAGGATGTTGGTCCTAGTTTATTTTTAACTTTCATTTCATGTCCTGTAACTTAAGGGTTTATGATTTACTGCTAAATTCTGCAAATTATTTCTTGTTTAGAATATTTTATGTTTTATTTCTAAACATTGGGTTTGAACTTTATCTTTGTCTAAAGACATTCAATGGTTTTGTTCTTCTAATTTAATTCTGCTTTTTATTTCCTAGCTTAAACTTTGCTTTTTCTAAGACCTAGAAACACTCTAAAACTAATTCTATATGTATATTTGTCTATGGATTCTACTAGAAGATTCCATATTGCCAGTAGACCTATACTTAGAAGTAAAAGGATTAATTAGTATAAGCCCTAAAACAGAAACTAGTTATAAAACACATTAAAATTAAAGTATAGTAAAACAGAATCTAAGAAACAAACCATTCTCCATTACTTAAAATAAACAGAACCAAAATCAAATAGAAATGAAATGCTAAAACAATCAAGCTATCGAGACCTCTAATGGTCTAAATCTACATTCTAAATAAACAACACTATAATAGCATTATTCCATGCCTAAGAATAATCATCAAACCAAAGTAATAAAGCTAAACTAAAACCTTCGAAGACCTCTCAGGTTCTGTATGTAATTTTATTAAGAACCAAGTTTATAAACAATATCATTCCTCATTAACCAAAGAAATCCATAAATCAAATATACAGACAATATGTCAATACCATCTAATAGTCTAAAGTTTGTGTTTAAATAAACAAAAATCAACATACATCCATCCCATTCATAATAAAATCAACCACATTGTTATGCATATCACTCATTAAAAACATAGCATAAACAACCAAGAGATCACAGGATTGATTCCTGTCAGAAGGAATGCTTAAATAAACCCATACATTAATAATCATTTACAACCATCATGACCTAGGATCAAATACTAGGGATTCCACCTGTATACAAGTCACCCTATTGAATCCTGTAGGATTCACTAATTTACTAAACTCTGTAGCATTTTAACCATCAAATAAACAAACCATGCTATAATAAATACACAGGCCGTAAAACAAATCTACTTAATCTCTACACAGAGGTCAAAATCCCCAAATAAATACACATTGTAATTATTTCATGGCCCTTGCCCCTTTGCATAACAAAGCTTTAAACATTAACGCAACCCACTAAAACCATGTCAACATTAAGTGAATAGAAATGACGCCCATTTGAAGGGTTACACCCATAGTCACGACCATTACTTTTAAAATACATAGAGTAATCATAAACATGATTTAAACCATAAAAACATTAAGTCATTTATCCACTACATAGTCACAGTTCTAATGGCTGGAATTCCATTGCCATCTGTGGCATGGTTCCAAGTCCAAACAATACTATTAACGAATCCACATAGGAACTTAAAACAAGAATTGTGAATCCACACAGAGTTAAACTAATGCCAAAGAGTAAGAATCATAACCATGATTCGAACAGTATTCCAATGCTATACATATCAACCATTTTTAAACCAAGTTAAGAGTTTACACAGTCGTATAACCCAGGCCTTGCTCCATTGCAAGCAATGGTGTTGTTGTTGTATCCAAACTTAACATAATTACAAATTCGCAGAAGCTAGGGAATGTTCACCAAGGAAACATTACTACCTAGAGCATCCATGAGAAACAAAAAACCAGAATACATTTAGTCCTGGCCTGAAGGTGCTAAAACCCCAACCAAAAAACCCCAAGTCTTTTAACGCATATTTAATGCTTTACATATTAATTTATAGACAAACCCTTTCTATTTACACAACCATTAAAACCAGACAAAAATTCAACCCATGACGGGTTTTTTAACTCTGTCACAACAACCACACGAGAGAAGGAACACGTTAAAAACTTGTTACAGCAGGGCTTACCTAAATGGGTATGGTGTTGACCTCAGGGCAACCCATGACCCACGTTGCCTCAAACCATGCAACCTACAAACAAAAAGAAATGATGAGGAGTATGCTTTGAACACCAAGGTGAACAACAAAACAACGCTGCTAAACAAAAATGGGAGACATACCTTCCATTACAACCAACCTCCAAAGCTTTATGCCACCACACAGACCAGAGGCAGAGCTCACACAGCCATGCTACAAATGACCCAAACCATCATGATAGTCCAAGCCCTAAGCTTGAGACCCATGCATCCCAAAGTGCATTAATATCACCACCTTGGCCTCCAATAACATAAATTAAAACCCATAGTGTATAGTTCGTGCCACCTTTCAATGTAGAACCATGTTTAAACAATGTGCAATACATAATCCCCAATATGTGTATCAAATGCATAGGGTATAGCCATAGTCCATGGCATATGAAATATTCCATGGAGGGCTATAGATAAGGTTTTAAATTGTACACCAAGGCTATATTAAAACATGAACCATGTTATACAATACTAAAACAATATACAATGTTTGTCGTGTAAATGTTCTATTATAGCCGCATTTTAGGCAAAGTCATAAAGTCCATTAAAAGTGACGATAGTAACCAGTACAACATAGGCTCATAAAACATCTATCCTTGCATAAATATCATCTAAACAACCATCATAGTAATCACTAGGATAGGACTGTAAGTTTGTCGTCGTCCAAGCCGAGTGCTAGTGATGAATGGGAAGTATGTCTTGTTCAACTTTTATAAGCAATTTTCATCATCAAGTACACCTACACACGACAAGGAAATAAATGCATTAGTTCATAAGAAATAAGTAAGCCCATGGTGACAAGTAGAAAATAGTTACCTTTTTAGGTTTTTACAAGGGAAACAAGTCCCGCCACTCCACCCCTTTACAATAAAAGCTAAGTCATAATTGTTCATAAAACAATAGTCAAACTTTATAACCAATGAGCATGTAATCGAAACAACACATACTTATAAATGCGTAACCATAAAACAAGATAGTAAACAACATCACGAAAACATAATATTACATTAATAACCACATTAGGAAATATGAGAGCGGGAAGTAAGAACATCTTACAACCATACAACACAGTAAACTAAGAATGACACATTCTGCATAAGTGTAAATAATGTCCAGTTTAGGTAGTGAATGACTAGCCTAATAATAAAAAAATATTTTTTTCAAATTTTTGGGACATTACAGATGCGTAGGCTCTTACCTCTCATCTTACCATTCCTTCCTTCTCAATTATTCTTATAAATCTGATACTAAGCTCATCTATCTTATTCTAATTTATCCTATCCTCACAGGGAGCAAATTTAGAATTAGAGTAATATACTATAACTTCTCATACTAATGTCGCAGGTAGTTGTTTAAATATAATATTCACATTCACAGTTGAAATAATACCAAACATAGTTCTGATGTAATGAAACCATTTACTACTCATTCATTACACAGACATTTACATCGACAAAGAATCCATTCATAACCAAAGAATTAGTTCCAAGAATTTGGAACAATCTCACTGTATAATGTACAGAAACAAGAAGAAGCAATTCCACATGATGCATTCCACACATCCCAAGCAAATTTCTATGCAGGCCTTTGTTCCAGCAAATCAATCTTTCTTATTAGCAAAGAATTATTTATTTTACAAAATATTCTAGCCTCCCTTATGCCAGCAAAAACTCCCTTCTACCCTACCCCCTATCTCTATTTATATTACAATTACAATCAGTCTTCTAATGACTCTTCAACTACCCTAACCTTAGGAATTCCAAATTTTGTCTTCTACTGACTTTTACATGAGAATTTACAAACATAATATTTTGAAGGATGAAAAGAAATTATGTGGGACCTACCAAACTAGAAACCTATGCACCCTAGGCATTGGCCTCTTCTGCAATAGTTTTGTACTTTATTGGCTCAAGTATTTGTACAGTCACTTGATGCACTTCCAGCTGTGTCTGCACGCATGTTACCTTTTTTGTGGCATACTTACACATGTATCCTAGCATGTGAGCATTGACAGAAGCCTGCTTAACTCAAAGGTTAATTTATTCCTTTTACCACCTTTTTTCGGCATTATGTGAATTTGTTGTTTTCAAGTCTGTATTTCGGAAGGTAATCCTGCTTGGTGAAAATAGAACATGTTACATGAACATAGTGAGAGGTGTCTTAGTAATACCACAACTATTTTGAATAATAAAACATACATTATTGCACTGAAGTATCCTATAATGAAAAGAAAAGCTACCAGTTGTATGCATCATTGTTCCTCGGAATTGGAGATTCCAAACATTGTCCAGTGTTAGAACAACGAAGAAAACTATAGTTACCAATCCATTTCTATCCATTCAAAAGTGCAATTGTGTAATATGGAGAGAAGTGTTCCATTCGAAGTGGCTTGATGTAATAGAAGGACGCGTGATTACAAAGTTCAAAAGAAACCTATCGGTACATATGCATATGATGTTGTGTGAGTTATGAGCCTATTATTCTCATTAAAACAAAAAAATGAATGGTTTTATGTAACATTCCTAATATTATATCTACTCTGTCGAGTTTATGGGGTGTCCGTTGTCCTTCATCTAGGATCATCAGTGTCATAATGTGGGGTAAAAAGCATTGAATATGGTGGTTTCATAATGTTGTTGGCGCAAAACTCAATCAATCGCTACGAAGGAAAAAGTAACGTCGATGTATGTCTGAGATATTCTTAAAATTCCTCCAATACTATCGACGGTGATTTGTGAGTTTTTGTGACTGTATCAGCAGAAACAATTGAGTCTTCTCCAACCGTGTCGATGAGAATTCGTTGAAATCCTCTGATTGGTTTTTTCGCTGCCTATTTTATCAACCACGATCATATCGATGAAAAATCCTAATTCTCCCCGAAAACTGGGCAGCAATTAATCATCGGAAACCTTTGTTGATCTCTCCGATCGTTTTGGATGTGACTCGTGAGTTACGCTTAACAGTGTCAATGCATTTAGTTGAGTTATGTCGAAACAACATTTTTCCAAAACTTCTTTTTCCCAAGCAGACTGTGTCGAAAAAACTAGTTGAGCTCTTCTAATACATCAGAGAGACTTGCTGATTTCTTTTGATACATCGAAGAGATTGGTGGAGTTCCTTCAATATGTCAGTGAAAAAACATGATTTTAACTTATCCAAAACTACTTTGTTTAACTTTTTGGAAAAAAATTAATTGTAGGAGGGACTCCCTTGAGCTAGAAACTAGTCTAGCTAAGCTTTCAATAAAAAATATAAGGAGGGGCCCTAAACTATAAATTTTTTTGGGAAGCAATTGCAACAACAACAATTGGCGACTACCTGGCGAACACAGATCTATGAAAAAACTATCTTTGGAAAACAAGACTGCTACATGGTACTATATTGTGGACATACAGTAATTTCTTCAATGCATTCTCCGAGATCATTTAAAAGACTAGACTTATCTAGGGATGTAATTTTTTTCTACATCACATTGATTTTCATCTTTTGGGAGTAGGGTAACCAGGAATAGGAGTCCTAATAAATCTCTTGGGGCCAAACTATGAAGTTCATTTTGCCTCTGTATTTTGGTTGCCACTAGATATGACTCCATAAGATCATAACAAGGTTAGATAGATTTATTCGTTTGTTCCTCATTCCCATGCTATTAGAATTCTTTTGATGTTTTTCCTTTTAAATAACATTTGTCTTCTGAGTCTTCTTTGATTTCTTCTTCCACTTTGAGAATTTTGGTATGGGTTCTTACATCCATAGTGTCCTTTTGTGTGAGTGATACATTTGTTTCAAACTCACGGATGGAGAAGAACCTTCCTGGAATTTTCTAATTAAGCAATCTTTTTGATCTGATGGTTTGTTCCTTCAGCATTGTTTCTTTGATGGAGATTGTATGTCTCCTAATTTTGACTCCTTAATATAAGTCTTTTGGCTTTTTATTTGTAGCATGGGATTATTTTGAATGCCATACATCTGTCAGACCCACTTCCTTTCCGTGGACCTATCATGGTAGACTTCCTAAGACAAATATTAGTGTGAGAATGGATGGAGCCCCAAGATAGTACTCTAGACCTCATGAGCCTTAGCTATTTTACAGGGTTTATAATGACTCCAATGTGTACTTGAAATTAACTTCCCCTTCTACAGCCTGCCAATTATTAAAGAATCTCATATTTGATCAAATTTCACCACACATGTTTTCTTGTAAGCAGTTCTTGGCTTTCCAAGACTTGAGAAATTATTCAGATTGGTATATTTCCAAGCGTCCAATATTGAGTTGGTTTATTATAAGAAAATAACAAGCAAAATACGAATAAAAGTAAATCAGAAAAGAAAAACTAACTAAAGAAAAATCAAGAAAAGAAAAGAAAGGTTTTATTTATGTACAAAAATGTTCCAAACTCCTAGGTAAAGTAATGTTTGAGAACAAGGCCATTTACATGAATACTTTCTTCCTATCCTTGTAAATCTTCTTGTTTGAAAGGACAAGCTTCTTTAGCTCCATTTCGATCAAAGGCTCCATCTTAGGATGTGTTTCCCTAAGTTTTTGTTAAAAGGGCTTTTTTCCAGAGTCACCAAAAACTTTCAACTTTTTTACATTTAACTCAATGGATTTCTTCAAACCTTGAACTAGAGCTTTTGCAGTGTTATTAATTTGTACATTCAAAATCTATCCTACAAGAGAGGTAATGTTTATTTCTTTTAGGCTCAAAAAGAACACAATAGGCCCCTGATGCCTCTTGTATTTTAGAACCATCAAAGGGTTCGTTCTTTCCTTTTAGCTAAGCCACATTCAGTTTCATATGTGGTTCCATCGGCATCTTAATATTACTTTGATTGTTTTGGTATGGCAACCACATGTGAGATCAATCAGTTGCAAAATAACTGTTAAGTTTAGTTGACCAGTTCCTGTTCAATATTAATCCATAAGCCTCAGGTATATCAACCACCATGATGTCTATGAATTGACACAGTCTGGGATCTGCAAGTAGTCTAATTAACACATCTGTCATCTCCCCTATAACCTTAACAAAAGACCTATCCAGCTGAATGATTTGAGAGGGGGATGGTGTTGGTTGGCCATTAATATTATTACAAATAAAAAGAGGCATATCATTGGACGAGGCTCCAGAATCTACGAAACAATTATGAACATTATTATTAAAAATTTCAAATGTTAACAGGAAAGGAAAAGTCTTGCTTCATTAATCTCAGTATCTAATTCGATGGCTTCTAAAGTACCGCTTGGTTGTGGGTCAAAAGCTTCCAGTAGTTTCTTTCTTTGCTGAGGAAGATTACATAATTCAAATAAAGATATATTTTCTTTGGTTTTCTTGATATCTTCCACAATATCATATCCCATGTTATACTCTTTAGTTTTTTATGTTTTCTTTACCACAGTTCTCACAGGTTTATCAATTACTGGGCTATTTTCTTTCATGCTTTCCAGATTAACCTTATGTTGTGTTTGAGTAGTGTTGATCATTTTCTTTAAGGTTTCCTTTATTTTCTTTGTTTAGGCAGCACCAAGCTTTGATCTACCACCGGTCCTTTACTCCTAGTTGTAACATTAACTGATGATACTTGGTCTTCCTCATTCTGCTCATCTTCGTTCAATCCCAATATGGCTACCCAATCCCATAATACCATTGTGGTCTCTTCTGTTGTTTATTCCTGCTCATTATTTTGGTCTTCTTCTTCTTCTAGATATGCTAGCTGAGCATCTAGTAATTGATTCATAACCAAAGTCATCGAATTTATCCATTGTGGACAACTTTTTTTCAGGATGGTGTTCTTGATGAAAAGTATAGAAATGATCCATGCCCACTTCATTAAAATTTAAAACAACAGAATTAATTAGAGGCCGTTGAGGCAATCCACTTTCATATATTTTCTTGTAGTAAGATTTGAATGTATTTCTTGATGAACTAGATCCCTTCTCCTTTTCCGAATCTACTATCTTCTTTGATGATTTATGCACCATTTTCACCACATTTTCTAGCTCATTCGAATGTTCTTCTTTAGTCCTAGTTAACAACAAAGGTTTTTTACTGGTTGTTGTTTTCACTTCTGGTTCTGAGGCATGTCTTATGATACTATGAAGATATGCTTCCACCCTTTTGAATTCTTCATAATTTTCTACCAACATGGGATTAACTTCCCTTTTCACAAATATTGCTATAGGTGGGTATGGTGTTGTAGTATAATATTCTAACAATGACTCTTCAGCTAGTTTTGTTGCAACACTAAAACTGTTTAAAAGAGTAGTAAACCTTTAATTGAAATCTTGAACCTTCTCTTTCTTTTCCATATTCATAGACAATAACTCTTTCATGATTGTGGCTATGGTTTTCTGGTTGTCGAATTTACTTCTAAACATTCTCTCAAACGTATCCCAGTTTTCTATTGAGTTATCATGTAGATTGAAATACCATGAAGATGGTCTAGAATCCAAAGTATATAGGAAGAGTTCATAGAAAACATCTTCGTGCTCAACATTGAGAAGAATTAGTGCGAGATAAAAAAAAATCAGATGATCTTCAGTAGAGATACCCTTTCTAGGATCAAACTTTGGTAGCACTCATTCTGGGTACTTACGCAAATCATGTAAAGGTGCAGCCAGGTTGAGTGGTGTATTGGCTCTCCATGCGGGTTGATTAACAGCTGCCATAACTTGAAGTAGATATTGTGGTGGAGAATGCAAAAAGGCTTGAGCTGTAGGGGACTCAAGTCCTAACTGATCAAGAGATTGGGTGATTTCTTGGAGAGAAAAATCTACCAATTCTTCCAAATTTTCCATAAGCACTGAATTTTGTGTGTATGAGATTTCCTTCTTGAGAGATTGCCTCATGGGTAATGCTGTTATTAATTTCAACCCAACAAGATTCTTAATGTAGGATTGTGTATGTCCCTGAAAATGATCAACTTCTTCAAATGTGAGAGCGTATAAATATTTTTAATCTTCTTCTTCAAAAATTACCCTTTCTTGTTCTCCCAATTCAAGAAAAAAATATTCTTGGAAAATAATTTTAGATGTAGTTCCAGTGGGATTATTTCTCACAAATGGACTTCCTCTTCTAGTCATGCACTAGCTGCCCTCCTTCTAGCGCAAAATATGCTAATGCACAGAAAAATTTCCAGGTACCGAAAGTAGGGATTCTTTTCAATAAATCATCCCAATTAGATCATCCATCGTTTGGTGTGGGGAATATGTCCAATTAATGATATGGCTACCATAGATTAAGTTTTTTAAATATTTACTGGTTATGGCCTGGTCCACCGCTTATGTAATTTTATTTTTAAAGATGAGATGCAAGTGCCTAAATGTATATGATTGATAAGTAGAAACCTCACAAGTGATGCGCAGGTTCTTACCTCTCGTATTACCATTCCTGTCTTCTCAATAATTATTCTAAATATAAGAATAGGCTTATCTATCCTATTCTAATTTATCCTATCCCCGCAGGGAGAAAATTTAGAATTAGAGTAATATACTGTAACTGCTCATACTAATTTCACAGCTAGTTGTTTCAATATAATATTCACTTTCACAGGTAGTTGTTTCAATATAATATTCACATTCACAGTAGAAATAACACCAAAGATAGCTTTGATATAATGAAACCATTTATTACTCATTTATTACATAGACATTTACATAGACAACGAGTCCATTCATAACCAAAGAATTAGTTACAAGAAGTTATAGCAATCTCACTATATAATGTACGGAAGAAAGAAGAAGCAATTCCATGTGATGCATTCCACACATCACAAGCAAATTTATGTGCATGCCTTTTTTCTAGCAAATTGATCTTTCTTATTAGCAAAGAATTAGTTCTTTTACAAAATAGTCCAACCTCTCTTATTCCAACCAAAATTCCCTTCTATCACACCCCCCATCTCTATTTATATTACAATTACAATTCGTCTTCTAATGACTCTTCAACTACCCTAACCTTAGGAATTCAAAAATTTGTCTTCTAGTGACTTTTACACGAGAATTTAAAAAAAGAATCTTTTGAAAGACAAAAAGAAATTATGTGGGCCCTACCAAACTGGAAACATATGCACCCAAGGAACTAGCCTCTTCTGCAATAGTTTTGTACTTTATTGGCTGAAGTACTTGTAGAGTCACTTCATGCACCACCAGCTGTGTCTGCATGCATGTTACCTTTTTTGTGGCAGACTTACACATGCCTCCTAGGATGTAAGCATTGAGGGAATCCTTCCCAAACCAAAGGTTAATTTCTTCCTTTAACCACCTTTTTTGGTCATTGTGTGAATTTGTTGTTTTCAAGTCTGTCTTACAGAAGGTAATCCTGCTTGGTGAAAATAGAACCTGTTACATGAGAATAGTGAGAGGTGTCTTAGTAATACCGCAACTATTTTGAATAACAAAATAGACATTTATGCACTAAAGTATCCTATAATGAAAATAAAATATACAAGCTGTATGCATCACTGTTCCTCAGAATTGGAGAGTGCAAACATTGTCTAGTGTTAGAATAGAGAAGAAAACTATATTTACAAATCCATTGCTAGCCATTCAAAAGTGCAGTTGTGTAATATGGAGATAAGTGTTCCATTCGAAGTGGCTTGATGTAATAGAAGGATGTGTGATTACAAAGTTCAAAACAAACCTATCAGTACATATGCATATGTTGGTGTGTGAGTTATGAGCCTGTTATTCTCATTAAAACAAAAAACAGAATGGTTTTATGTAACATCTCCAATATTCTATCTACTCCGTCGAGTTTATGGGGTGTTCATTGTAATTCATCCGAGGTCGTCAGTGTGATAATGCAGGGTAAAAAGCATTGAATGCAGTTGTTTTCACAATGTCGTTGGTGCAAAACTCAATAAATCATCACGAAGGAAAAAGTAACACTGATGTATGTCGGCAATATTTTTTAAAAATCGTCTGATATGATTGACGGTGATTTGTGAGTTTTCGTGACCATGTCAGTGGAAACAATTTATTATTCTACGACCGTGTTGGTGAGAACTCACTGAAATCCTTTGATTGGTTTTTTCATTGCTTATTTTATTAACCATGATCGTACTATCGTCGAAAATCCTGAATCTCCCCAAAAACTGGGAACAATTAATTGTCGGCAGCATTCGTTGATCTCTCTGATTATTTCGGAGGTGACTCGTGAGTTACGCCCAATAATGTCAGCGCATTTTCTTGAGTTACAAAGAAATGGCGTTTTGCAAAAACTTCTTTTTCCCAAGCTGATCGTGTCAAAAAAATTGGTTGAGTTCTTCTGATACGTCGGAGAGGCTTGTTGAGTTCTTCCGCTACAACTGAGAGACTAGTGGAGTTCCTCTTATATGTCGGAAAAAAATGTGAGTTTAACTTAACCAAAACTTCTTTGTTCAAATTTTTGGAAAAAACCTAAGTGTAGGATGGACTCCCTTGATTTGGAAAACTAGTCTAAGTAAGCTTTTAGTAAAAAATATGAGGGGCCCTAAAATACAAAATTTTGAGGAAGCAGTTGCAGCAACAACATAAGCCAACCAATGATTTTGTTTAATTGAGTGAAGTTGGATCCTCATACCTGAATGAAGGTGCATCACACCTATATAGACATATTTGGACAGAGTCCAGAAGGAGTAAGGAAAGAATACCGAGAATTATGTGGAACCTAATTGCTTCTAGTGCATCGTTGGAAGTTTTAAAGGTTTGAAGTTGGTCTGAATATCTGATCTGATACCATGTAAGGTTTGTCATTACAAAAAAACCTACATATGTTGATGAACATATGAAACCAATAAGAAGGTCATATAATCAGGAGTGACGATTAGTCCACATTTTTATACTCCCAAAAGTGATGCGGTTATACCATGAGGTTGTACTGATACTCCAACAAAATTCACTTTTCAAACTATGATGTTGGTTGTCTAGAATTGGAATCCTCAATTCCAAGATAAATACCAAAGGTCCACCAAGTTTCTACTGCACCAATCTAATTATACTCATTCCCCCAATCACTAACTCTTCTTCAACAAAATTTTCAACCCAATTAAGATAACTTCGTAGAATGCATGGATACCATTGCCTACTCTATAATAATCCAAATGTTCCTACCATTTTTGGAAATCTATCATTGCAATAAATTCCAGGGTCCCAATGTATTAGCTACATCCTCCCAAACATCACAGTCAAGTGGGATAATTTGTCATCAGGAAGGATGCCAAAATCACACCACCACGCTGAAAGTGGATAACTTTCAATGCAAAATTGAATATTTGTAGGACTTACCCATTGTTGGAATTATTTGAGACTTACCCACTGTTGGCATTCTTTCTATCGACCCAGGTTCAGATCCCTTATTCGCCAACAAATCCCAAGATATTGGCCCAACAGAGAAGAACTCTGTCGGCAACACCTACAATGTAGATGAAGTCTCATATGAGATATCTTATGGGAGCTACAAAAACCATGTTTCTGTACTTATGTCAGGGAATTTCCTTATCATACCATCAGGTCACTTGATTGAAACCAAGAAGTAGACTTATGTTTCATACATTCATTCAAGAAGATATCCAATTGATCCGTTGACATATATAACAATATGTAACATAAATCATTAACACACATTAACTAACATACCATACGATTATATCAAGAGATGTGTGACACATATATATAAGTTCATTCACAACAGATCTGTACAACACATTTAGGTCAACTCATCATTGACGAGAGATATGAATTCTATATAAACACATATATCAAAGATACATAGAAAAAATATTTAATGTGGATCGACTATTAAATCCATTGACATATATAATAGTATGTAATATAAAGCATTAACACACATTAATTGATCCGTATAGTATAGTATAGTATGTGGATCGAGTATTAATTGATTCGCTGACATATATAATAGTATGTAACATAAAGCATTAACACACATTAACTAACATACCATACGATTATATCAATAGATGTGTGACACATATATATAAGTTCACTCACAATAGATCTACACAACACATTCAGATAAGCTCCTCATTCATGAGAGATATTAATTCTATATAAACACATATATCAAAGATACATAGAAAAAATATTTAAAAGATACATAGTCTTATTCGCAGTTTATGAATATGTCTAGGTCATCTACACACAACTTGGATCGACACTTTTGTGCTTTTACACTTCCTTATTTAACCATCGAATGACTCTCAACTATCAGTCGACAGGTTGTCTTTCTAATTTAACATATCTCGCTACATCTAAAAATAGGAATTATCGACCCAAATTACAATCATGCTTTATTCCCAAAATAATATTATTAGTCTAACTAATTCTTTACCAAAAATAAGTAGAACTCCTCATTTCGACTTGCTTTTCCTCTTTTTCGTTTCTTCTTCCATTGCAGCCTTTACTCGCCTTGCAACCAAAATATTCATCTTTCCGACTAGAATTATGTCTAAATTTTCCTAAGGACACTGAGGCCCCCAACACTCCCATGTGTCTCTCCTTGAGCCACATTAGTCTAAAATTTCGATTAGTACAATTTTTCTCTGAAACTCTTTAAAACCTTGCACGACTTGTTCTGTTTTTTATAGCACCTCTTCTTATATTGTCCTCAATTGTTCCACAAGTTCAGAATTGATGTGTTCCAATTTTTTCATTCTCGTTGAACCCAAATCTTGTCACACCTTTGCATAAACAAGTTGATAATACCTGTAACCTTTTTTGCTTCTTCCTGTAGCTCTGCGACATGATCTATTCTTTTCTACAATTGTGTACACAATTTGGCTACATGTTGTTGTAATATCTTCATATTGGAAGCCTTTGTCATGTTTTATACCATTGGTAGATTCTTCAATTCATTATTTAGCTAGTTAAATTATGATTCCGAAGTATGCAACTACTTTGTAACTTGTTCAATCTATGTATCATCGATTAAGGATTCACATGACTGAGAAACTTGTTCAACTACTTTGGCACAAAGTGCCTCTACCTCTTCAATCTTTTGTTTAACCTTAGTTTCTTCCTTCCTTCACTCTTCCAACACCTATTGAGGTGTACTAGGAGTCATATAAAATTCCAACTACGTGACTCACTTGCATAGGTTCTCAGCAACCTCACCTAGTCAAATATATTTCGCATATGAGAACATTTCTGATGTAATTCCTTCATCCATGAAGTTGCTACAACTCAGTGTAACAACCGCATTGAGTTGTTACCTGTCCTCCTGCAATTGTTTTTCTTTTTTTTATGTCTCCTTGACTATATGATTCAATGATTAACCAATTTTCTTTCATTAATTGAGTTTCTCAAAGATCTTATGTTCTCTTGTTTTCATCTCTTCCACTTCAGCATGTTGAATGGTATGCAATTGATACATTGGTACTACAGAAACATAAAAAGTGACATGACCAAGATCCTTAATCACAACATTGAGCTCTGGTGTTCCTAAGTCAATTTATTGACCAACTACCTAAATCTTTCTTTTTGGGGTCGTCGACGATGTATTGACATATCTCTCTTCAAATGGGCCATCTTGGTCCTACAACATAGTTGAATATCGTGCTTGGTCGACCACTACTCTAACTTATTTTACTGCAGTACAATGCGTCTACAGTAAATCAATAATGTTTATTACCAATTTTGTGTGTCGTTCATCCATATTTCTATAGCTTGATCTACTACTTCCTCTATTTTGTCTGATATGAGGTTATAATCATCATTTGTAAGATTGATGACTCTAGATGATCGGTCTCCCTTCCTCTTGTTCCGACTCTTCTCATACTTTTGAGAATGTTTTCTTCTATCCCCAAACTCTAGATGTGGGTTGCACTAGATACACTACAACAAAAACCTCTGATTAGAGTCTCTTTTTGCATCCTTTTTTGCGCCTAGACCATCTTTCAATGTATTTTTCTTCATTTTTTGGACAAAATGGCGCAATTTCATGGGTTGGTGCTATTTTAGGCATTTTTGCATCCTTTTTCTAAATTTAGCGCAAATTACGGTGTAATTGGTGCTATTTTAGGCATTTTTTGCGTCCTTTTTCTAAATTTGGTGCAAATTACAGTGTAATTTGCACCAGGTTTTGCACCTGGTTATGTGCCAGGTTTTGCATCAGGTTTTGTGACAGGTTTTGAGCCTAGTTTTGCACCTAATTTTGCGCCTAGTTTGTACATCTACTCTTGTTGCACCCCCTTTTACATTCATGTTTTCCTCCACTTTTATGCCTATGTTTTCATCCACTTTTGCATCCTTTTTTATATCCACTTTTGCATCCACTTCTGCTTCTTTTTTTCCATCCCTTCGCACACCAAGTTTTGCATCTAATTTTACATCCTATTTTGAGTCTAGTTTTGCATCTAGTTTTGTTTCACCCACTTTTGCATCCATTTTTTTGTCCACTTTTGCACCCACATTTTCATCCCTTTTTGCATCCCATTTTGCATCCATGTTTACGTCTCTTTTTGCATCTACTATTGCATCCACTTTTGCATCCACTTTTGTCACATCCCAATTCACACCCATTTTTGCGCCTATGTTTACACCCACTTTTGCTTCAACTTTTGCATCCATGTTTGCATCTTTTTTTGCATCCAATTTTACATTAGCTATTGCATCCACTTTTGCATCGGGTTTTGCATTGGGTCTTACGTCTACTTTTGCATCTAGTTTTGCATCCATTTTCACATCCAATTTTACATCCATGGTTGCATCCACTTTTGTGCCACTTTTTTCATCATGTTTTGCTTCCACAATTGCATCCACTTTTGCATCGACTTTTGTATCCATTTTTGTTGCACCCCATTATGCGCCCACTTTTGCACCTACTTTTGTTGCATCCATGTTTTTATCCACTTTTGCATCCAGTTTTACATCGAGATGTTGAAGATGACAATGAGGATAATGATTATGATATTGAGGATGGTTACGATGATGATCATAATGTTGTTTATAATTAGGAGAACAATGACAATGATGATGGCGATGATGAGGAGGAGGAGGAGGAGGAGGATAATGGAAATGACGACATTGTCGATGATTATGATGGCAATGAAATGAATGATGATGATGGTGATGATGAAAATGACAATGATGATGAATAAAATAAGAATGATGATGTTGATCAATTTAAAAAATAAGTTGTTATTTGCCATGCATAAATTGTGTGTGTCGTCCATGACCTTTTTCCACTAATCACATATTTTTGGTAGATGCTATTTCTTATGCCAAAGGTAATGATGAATAACTGATGAAAATGTTAATAATCATGATGTTGATGATGTCAAGGAAAATGACGATGATCATGACATGAATGATGATTATGTCGATGATGGTGACTCTTGTGATAATCATGATGACAATGACAAAGATGACGATGATCATCATCATCATCATCATTTCCATCAGCATTATCATAAAAAACATCATCACTGTCATTGTCATCTACTTCATCATCGTCATCATTTAAAGCATATGGGATATGCTTACCATTTAAAGCATGCATAACAAGTGGGATATGATTACAATTTTAAGTATGCATAACTTATAACTAAGATTGAGCACCTTTTAATATTGAAGCTTGTAGTGAAATTGGGTTTATTTACCTCTACCAACACTTTCTTATAAGGACCATCATCATCATCATTCATGTCAATCTCATTGTCATCGTAATTGTCATTGTCGTCATTACTATCATCATCATCATCATTATCATATAATCGCATCATTGTCAACTTCATCATCATTGCCATCGACTTCATCATCATTATCTATATCATCATTCATCTCATCATCATCATCATCATCATCTTAATCATTGTCATTGTCATCATCAACAACGACATTGTCATCATCATCATCATATAATCACATAATTGTGAATGTCATTATCATCAAATCAATTACATTTATTGTCTCCACTTTAGCACCCCAAATCAATTACATTTATGTTCTCCTTATGCTAGCCTTGTATAGGTGCAAAAATAGGTGGTTTATATCATGATGATGCTAAAATGGACACAAATTGTGTCCACTTTAACATCCCAAATAAATTACATTTAAATTCTACTTGTGCTAGATTCAT
>LPNX010807473.1:209163-285772 GCA_001517045.1 Pseudotsuga menziesii
ATTCTTATTGGTCACTAATGCATGGTTTGATACCAAAACCCATTGATCTTTGTCACCTTTGAGCTAGAGAAGAGATGCAATTTGCAATTGTAATAGACCTAACTAGATGTGCCAACTGCACTAGTAGGATTCAAGAAAAAGATTCATGCAAACCAAGAGCTTCCTTGTTCATTACAAATTAAAGAAAGAAAATCCTTAGCCATGCCAATTTATTGACGAAGTCATGTTCATGAGAAAGACAATTGTGTTAATTCATAGTCAACACAATGCAATATTTAGCAACCCCATAACCAACCTGATCATTGAAACACAATCAAATTACAAGTCGAGGGTACGTGATCAAGGATCCCATGAAATATAATATGTTATAAGAAAACATGCACCGAATGAGGTACAAGTGATAACATCCCATAATCAATACTAGAATAGAGGGCACGTGACAAACCTTTTGCGTGAATCTAATGGAATCTAGATCTTTTAATGAATTATAGGTTTTGGGATTACATGACCAAATGGGAAAGACAAAATTCCCAAGAATAACACTTAGTCTAACCCTGTCATACATGGACATTCCTCCATGCTTCCATTATTACGTGAGGAAACTCTAACAACCTTTTGAATTGGCATTCAAAGATTGAGTACATACATAAATAAGGTTGTTTTCTTCTTTTCTAAGACACAAGGTGTAATGTCCCCTTCTGAGTGAGCCACTTGGATTACTCCTCTAGCCCATACATAGACAGTAATTTTAAACACTCATCAATGGAATCTCCTTCGATAGACCCACACATGAACCTCTTTCGTGAATTGAATGAAATCTAGATATTTGAATGAATTATAGGTTTTGGGATTGCATGACCAAATGGGAAAGAAATATTAGCCCTATTGAAATGGAAGCAAAAGGAAAAAGGGGAGTAGCAGGTCTATAGCTAGGAAACATCTGTCCATTCTCTTAGTAAGGGGGTCGAAATTCTATCAAATGCTCCGTCCCAACACTATAAGAAATATCAGTTCTTTGTATGGCCGAATTTGATGGTGTAAATACCTCAACTTGGGCGTTATCTTCCATTGTACCTAAACTAATGCACAATCAGAGTGCTGGAAGGAAATCACACCAGTCTATCACTCATTTGTATGCTTTTGGCTATGTCAAAGTGGGACATATCCTCCGCAAGAAAATAAAAAACATTAAAAGAAAGGTTAGCACAAGCAAAAACACCCCATCCCAAAGTTAGTGGCATAAGGAAGTGCAAACATAAGAGGTTGGATTATTCTAAAACACCCCACCAAAGTACAAAATTCAAACCACGGGGGAAACATAATATTAAAATTGTTCCCATTTTCTTTCTCCCAACAAAACATGCTTCATTTTAGGGAATTATGTTAATCCATACATTTATAGTCCATCCATACTATACTTGTAATAAATGTAAATATAATACTTAATATAATTTGTAAAATATGTAAATATTTTATAAACACCTTTATCATATATAAACTACTTTCACCTTAATAATGGTAAAATATGTAAATATAATAATAATATATAATTAATATAAATATATTATTATAGCTCATATGATAAAATATTTAATATAAATAAATAAATATAGTTGATATGTTATATGATTTAATATAATTAAATATATAAACATATTATTTACTTATACACAATACAAATTAAAACTACAAAAAACAAAAGAACAACAAATTTACCAAAGTAATGAATGGCCATGGCCATGAGCATGGTGGTTTCATTTTTGTCTAGATTGAGCGGACCCTCAAAATTGTTAAAATTTATCGCAATTTTCGTGGTGTTCCATTCTTTCTTCTTTGGCTTTCGATTAATTATTAATGCCACATATACAAAGGTCGAAACCTGCTACTAGCAGATTCCATCGTGAGCCCATTTCTCCATTTGCTAAGGAGCCACAAAAATATTTCCACTGTAAAATATTAATCGATAATTTAACAAGTACCCAATTGTTATGAGGCATTGACACTTTTGTGGTGTTGACGGCAAAGGAAAATTAATGGCGTTATGAAAATTGTGGAAGAGGAGGACTAGGAGGGTATAATTCTTGTTTAGGGTATGCTATACAGGAATAATATTAAGGGTTATGTTTGTCGTTGTCATCAGGGTTTAATGACATGGCACCAGTTAAAAGACGAGGCAAAAAAACTGCTTGCAGACAATGGAGGCTCATAGATCTTGTGCTCGCCAAGGTCAAGGGATTTCCGGCATGGCCCACTAAGGTACGCCAGATCTTGTGCTCGCCAAGGTCAAGGGATTTCTGGCATAGCCCGCTAAGGTACGCCAGTCTATTTTTCATCCCCATTTGTTTTCTTTTATTTGATGTATGTGATGTATGTTGTTGCTGTTATTTTCATTTTCCACAACAAATTATATACTTCTATACTTCTTGTGCCCTATTTTAATACATGATTATTGCTATCCAAGGGTTTGTGTGAATGCTTATAGATTTTCAAAGGGTTTCATTTCCATTACGCCGATTGCAATGGCTATGGGCATATTTTTCAATTGCCCAATATGTGTTGATATTTTGTTCTTAATCCTAGAATTGCAAAATCTATTTGCTCCACGGAGATTCTCTGAAACCCTGCACGAGAAATCAAACCCTATAACAGATATTAGTGTTTAAACCCAAGAGATGGATGCAAGTTTGTGTTTATTTTTTGTTAAACCCAAGCAATGGATGCAAGTTTGTGTTTTTTTTGTGTGTTTAAACCCAAGCAATGAATGCAAGTTTGTGTTTTTAGGTGGAAATTGCTTCTATCTTATATTTATTATGTGAATACGCATGCATCTGCTGGTTGGGCATAAAGTTGGCCCCGCACAGCTATGATTGTACCCATGATCTGGCCAATGGCCAATCCCACCTGTATTAGTGCACCCGGATTGAAGATGATCTATATCACTTGCCAACCTGCTCGCCAACCAAAAAGACTGAAACCTGTTGTCCACCCAAATGAATTGGCAGACTAAAGTGGGTGGTAGACCAGAAAGAATGAATATCAATGTCCATCCGAAGAAGCAATGAATATGGGTGTAAAGGTGATATATTTACCAATTGAACCTATTGAATCAGAACCACCAAAAGTAGAGGTCAAGGTCTAAGAGACAGTCTAAAAGGTCAAGGCCCTAGTTTCGAAATCAAAAGCACGAGTGAGGGTATCATTTGACTTAAAAAAGCAAGGATTGCTTTCTGGAAAATGGCCATACAATCAATTTCCGTAGCAAAGAGATTGGAACAGGGACCAATAGGTATCTCCCTCACTACACTCCAAGAGTATTACACAATTGGACCGAATTCATTAGTCCCACAAGCGACCTGTTTTTATCAATATGATGACCCTTAAAAATCTGAATCAGTAATTACAACTATTTTTCATTTGGCTAAGTGCATACTCTTATGTCATAATCACCCAGGACTTGCACCTGGAGTTCAACCTGACAAGTAGACTGATATTCGACATTGTTGAAATACAACAAAGTAGAAATGTCAAAAGCATTTATTAACAAAAAGTTTTTTTGCAAGTGTTAGATGAGATACACAACTAAATTGAGAAACCATCTAATATCAATTGATGGCTCATCTCTGACTTGAAAATTCTGGTTTATTTTGAAAAGATCTGGAAATGTAATAGTTAATTGACATCTTGCAATCATTTCACTTCAACTTCACTTGAAAAATCGTTGCATCCTACATAACTAGCAATAATATTGGCAACGTTGAGAAACACCCTCAAAATACCTCTCTACACTAGTTCTCCGAGAAGATGAGACCATCCACAGAATCCAATCAAAATGAGCACGAATTCCTTTACAATGATGGCATATAAGGCTGCGGCCTTAATATTCTAAATAAGTAATCACGTATCTCTGGTAGTAACCATTCTACAAGGGAAGGGTAGCTAGCTGCAAATAAAATTGATTATAAAAATTTAGATAGATCCCGAAAAGTTCCTGGCTCTCACTGTAATTGTTCAATTATGTAGAAGTTTTCCTTACCCGTACATGTTAGACATCTGTTCATGGTGCTCCTAAAATTACATAACACACATATGACCCAAAGAAGTTGCATAATATGAATCAACAAGATCAAATATACTTGCGAAATTTGTAGGAATATATTAAACCCACTCACAACTTAGGATAAAATAATTAATCATTATTTGATTAATTATTCACCCACTAGCTTAATTAGTTGACATCCACTTGCACCTTAAAGTCAATACATGCCATCTATATCCTAGGAATGATTTATTTCCAATTCTAGGTTGATATTGACCACCTTTTGACCATCCAGAATTAGTATACAGGACTTTACAACAGATTATGCTTTATTCTTCTTTTTCTACTTTTCCTGCTTTTCTATGGATAAGATAAAAGCTAGTCAACTAGGAAATTGGGAGCTTTTGTTTCCAACCCATCCTCCATTAGTTTTTCTCCATTTTCTAGGATTAGCATTTTATTTCCATCTCCTTGACAACTTACTCATGCTTTTTCCAACTTGTGAGGTCCTTGATAGATTTGGTAAGTGCTTTATCCACCTATGGGGGTTTGCTATATTTTGGTAAGTCGGCCTTTTTGAGCTTTATCAGTTGTTTCCATACAATTCGATTTTCCTATGAGGGATGTAATATTTATGTACACTATTATTCATAATTATTCAATGGAATGATACACACCAATATTCATCTCTTCATTCATGTGATTCGGTCTCTTTTCTTCTCTCTATTTTTCCTGTGTATGCTTGTAAGAATTCTTAGTAGCAAGATCTATTTCCTGTGCTTATTTTTAGCATAATTGCACATAGAATTGATCTATTATTTCTACATGGTATTAGAGCATCAAGGTTGATCAAGTTATACAGAGTTGAGGAGCACATCTAGTTTCATGTCCCTCTCTGAAGAAGAGCTTGTCTAGCTTACAAGATTTTCTCCTAGTTTGTCTTGCAGGTTGCAGAGATTTTATTCTTGAGCACATAAATTCAGCAGTATGGATTCTTCATCAGCTATAATTATTACTTCCTTCAACTACCATGAATGGAAAGCCAAAATCTCCATTCTATTGCATGGTAGAGGATTATACGGAGTTACACTATCTTTGGAGAATGAGCCCAATGCTGTGATTGAGAAAGCTAAGTGGAATAATAGGTTGGATGAAGCATATGGATTGCTTTGCCTCTCTATTTCTCCTGATCTACTCTTTCATCTAGATGGTTTGACCACTCCAAACCAAGTATGGACTCAATTGGAGTCTCTCTTTGGAGTTCAAGATGAGCTAAGAGCGCATCAATTGGAGATTGAGTTATTCTCACTGAGTCCAAGCAATTTTGAATCTCTTGAGGGTTTCTTCACCAATTTCAAGTCACTTGTTCTAATGCTAAAGCAATGCGGGATTGAGAAAGCAGATGATCAATTAATCCTTTCCATTCTTTCAAAATTGGGTCTTGATTACTCAGTTTTTGTGTCTACCTTTCATGCAACTAGGCTTGTTGTTCCTAAGTGGAAAATGCCTTCTTTAAATTCTTTTCTTGATTCAGTAACAAAGGAGAAAGATAAATTGATCCATATGGGTGTCCTTAATTCTTCAAAGGGAAAGGATCGTTCTCTCTTGGTTCAAGGAAGCAAGAAATTCAAATCAAAAGAGAAGCAAATTGTGAAGAAGCCAAAGTCAAAAATTGAAGATGAAGATTAATATTAAGATTTAATGAAGAAAGTTAAGAAGAAAGGGAGCACATCCAAGTGTTATTATTGCAACAAGGGTTTTCATTCAAAGAAGAAGTGTTTCAAGAAGAATATGGACATCATGTCTCAGCTTCTTGAGAAGCACAAGATCAAAGTTCCATATGAACTAGAGAAGCCTGTTGATTCCTTAGAACAATGTCATACTGCGCAGTTCCAAGGTGATATAACTTATGCTTTGAGTGCTAGCGTCCTCTCGTTTTCTCATGTCTCTGATATAGATTTAATCTCTAATATATCATAATCAGAAATATCAGAACCTTTCTTTGATGATCCTCCTCTCAGTCTACTAGATTCATCTCCCAAAAATTGTGATTTTTCACTAGATATTGACTTACCTTTGAGCAACTCTTCCTCACAAGATTGTATATCTAATTTAGAATATTGTTTTCATTCTGATATGCATGTAATGAAACATATAATACCACCATCCATACCATCTACCATACCTCTTAATAATCCAAATACTATACAAATCCCAAGATCACTAGTTGATTCCTCATTGGTCTCTTATGCAGTGATATTTATCTTACATGGTTTCAAGTCTTTCCTATCTTTCATTGGCTGGTTATCCATGTCCTTATTCATATTTTGACTGATATTAAACTTGTTTGGATCTATTCTAAACACTTATGGTTCAGATCTTAAGCCCATCCATCATTCATATTTTTACACCTATCAGTTTCCCCCAGTTGTTCATAATTTTCCTAGTCTAGCCCTATTTCCTCATGGAGCCACTGAAGCCTTTGTATTTTCTGTTCCATATGCTAATGTTTCTGATATATCAGAGTTTTATCAGCCTCATATAATATCTATATAGGTTCTATAGCAGATTGGAATATTTACATGTGATTCACATCACAATTTTGCAGCTATTCAGGGAATTGGTTGTGAAATAAATTGCCTTATTTTTTGTACTCTTTGGGAAGGAGTATGCACAGATCTCTTTTTCATTTCAGATTATTTTTGCAGATCATAGTTTGACAGCAGCAAGAAGCATTCAGATAATTCTCCTACTTCATCAAATGATGAGATACAAGGAGTCTCTCCTCTTCCTTCTTGCAGGTTCTACACTCCAGCACATGATCATGGAGTTCATGATTTCTTCAACAAGTCCTTCATCCAAAAGCAGTTCAGCCAGCTCATTAAAGTGAAGATGAATATATGTTGAAGACATATTTCAAATTTTGTGCCTTGTCCTATCTTGAGGGAGGATTTTCCCCATGTGGTTTTGCCTCTTTCCTCACTTTTCTGGACATAATAATTGTTAAAGGGTGACCATAGCCTTGTTGCTGGGCCCTATATGCATCCGTATGCATCCATATTTTTTTTGTCATACCATCATAAATTCAGACTTATACGGGGGTGTAGGAATATATTAAACCCACTCACAACTTAGGATAAAATAATTAATCATTATTTGATTAATTATTCACCCACTAGCTTAATTAGTTGGCATCCACTTGCACCTTAAAGTCAATACATGCCATCTATATCCTAGGAATGATTTATTTCCAATTTTGGGTTGATCTTGACCACCTTTTGACCATCCAAAATTAGTATACATGACTTTACAACAGATTCTGCTTTATTCTGCTTTTTCTGCTTTTCCTGCTTTTCTATGGATAAGATAAAAGCTAGTCAACTAGGAAATTGGGAGCTTTTGTTTCCAACCCATCCTCCATTATTTTTTCTCCATTTTCTAGGATTAGAATGTTATTTACATCTCCTTGACAACTCACTCATGCTTTTTCCAACTTGTGAGGTCCTTGATAGATTTGGTAAGTGCTTTAGCCACCTATGGGGGTTTGCTATATTTTGGTAAGTCAGCCTTTTTGAGCTTTATGAGTTTTTTCCATATAATTCAATTTTCCTATGAGGGATGTACTATTTGTGTACACTATTATTTATAATTATTCAATGGAAGGATACACACCAATATTCAACTCTTCATTCATGTGATTCGGTCTCTTTTCTTCTCTCTATTTTTTCTGTGTATGCTTATGAGAATTCTTAGTAGCAAGATCTATTTCCTGTGCTTATTTTTAGCATCATTGCACATAGCATTGATCTATTATTTCTACAAAATTCTCCAAATTAAGGTCCTAAACAGAAAACACAGATATCAGTGCTGAGGCTAGCCAATATCATAGCAAAAAGGAAAAACCACAATGAAATAAAAGAATACCTGTGCAATAGAATATTCACACAAACATTTGAGGCCTTCTAAAAGATACTGATCTGCAACTATCAGAAGGTCTTCTGCAATATTTTTTGTCATCTCTATTGTACCAGTGTATATAAATCTGACACCAGTACCCATTAGAATCATCAAACATTCTTGGATAAAGCATAATTGAGTTCTAACATGTCATCATTTCTTTCATATTCAGCTTGAATTCTTTATAATAGGAATGAATCCTTCGTTATTGCCATAAGAAACACATAGAATAAACCATAAGATTACCTAATCATTAGTTCAAAGACTACCCAGGTTATATTTGGAATTTCAATATCCTTTTCCTCTTTTTTCCGTTGAAGGTTCACAAATTTATCCCCAAACAATTTCTAGTTATTGTTTGAAGCCAGAGTGCACTTAACATGTTTGACAATATCAAATTGTAGGGTATACAATGCAGTCTACAATAACATCAAATTATATCACTTGAATTTTATAGGAATCAAAAAATTAGAGGCAAGCCATATCTAAGATAACCACTTGTATCCCATGCCAAAATAAAATGACACTCATACTTGGTAGCCAACATCGAACATAGTACGAAATGCATCTGAAGATGCCAGAAGTGCAATCCTGTGGGCATAAAATAGCCTACCTGCATTTAAGCACCATATTGTTTGCATTTGTTAGAGTAAAAAGTTAAAACAACATTCTATAATAACTCATTCGATATTTCTGGAAAGCTTTATCTTAACTTTTCCATAGAAACCAATTCAACCTAAGTAGCTATCCTCTTTCAAAGATCTAATGATATGCCATTTACAATAAAATTATTAAATGTGTTACTGCATAATGTCACTCACCTTCCACTAAAAAGGTAACATCTGATAAAGTGTGATTGTTGACATACTGCTCTCCCAAATATACCTGCAAAGTTTTTTAAATATGAACAACAAATACAGATTAAAAGAAATTCATTCCAAAACTAAATTGATCATCTTTTTTATTAGAGTAGAAATACATTAATAATTGATAACCAATCCTTTTAAGCAGTAGAGTGTTACTAAAATGATCTACTTGCCTGTTGATAAATATCATTTGAGAAGTAGCCTACCAAGTGATGAAGCCGCCCTACCTCCCTCTAAACGACATCACCGAGCTCAGGAAGCTATGTCTGCATGTGTTGTAGAGGCTGCAACTGCTTTAGTGGAGCCAATGGAAACTGGTGTGACTAGACAGAATGATGCATACAAGATTTCTGCAAATGAAAAATATTATACTAAATTCTTTGATAATGACAAGAATTCAGCTAAGGGAAATGAGGAATAGACACATTGATCCAAAAGGAAACAACAGAAACAAGAGGTAGTAAGAAACCTGTGGTGTCTTCAGATTCATATCAATCCTTTATAAGGTTTTCTTCGGATCCTGCTAAGTGGGTAGAGAAGAAGCATATGGATCCATGGTTTGAAGATTCAATTTCTTCTAAGCATATGGATAAATGGCAGATTGGAGATAAGGATGAGAGAAGTGCAAATGCTAAAATGTCTACTAAATCATTGACTGGTCCAAAAATTGAAGAACAAAAGCTACAAAGCATGACTGCACCAGTGCTGCCTTCTCCAAAGAAGCAAGATGCTTCAAATTTAGCTTCAAGGAAAGTCAATTCAATCAACACACCTCCTATCAAGTTTTTGGGCTATAGCAGTCCCATTGGACCTTCACCTAATCAATAGTTTGGTTCCTAAGCTGGAGAACCTTGCGATCTAGTACGCAATAAGGTTCAACCTGAATGCTCCCTCCCTAGAAGCATAATGAATTCAGAGAGTATAATATTTGTAACCAGATTAACCTGAATAAATAGAGATAGTATGCATACTAGGCTAAACCTATCATTATTGTTAATTATGGAAACAACATATCCATAGTCACACTTAGTTACTAGTAGTTGTGATAAGAGATTTCATCATGTTTGATATTAGTACTAGGTATGAGCTCAGACAACCAAGTATATTAAAATAACTTAAGTTTTATATATGATTAACCACCAGTATTCAGAGTATCTAGTAGTCTAAATACCATGAAACTAATACCGATTAGCTATATTGGTATTTATTTAACCCACATAAGCATTCCCATAACCAATACCTTGTTATCACTTGTAGGTATATCTTCTTATACTGATTACACTCATAGAAATATCCATATTTATTGTACTCACTCATATGCTTAGTTATACTACGTCCAAGCTTTATCACTCATCAATGTTGCAATTGATTAGCTTGTGTACATACCACTTATCATATTTGATTACATATTTGCTTAGATTGATTGGTTAGGATAAGTAGATCAATTACACTTATATCTCTATAAGAATGTATAACTAGTATTACAGTTATATCATTGGTTTCAACATAACATGGAAAGTGATGTAAAAGGGTAATGATGCATTTTAGCTAAGCTCTTATGAATGATTATCACCTAGTACTAAAATCATTCTATTTATCAACACTATTAGTACCTACATATATTTAAGGTTTGATGTCCTAATCTATGGCAATAACTAACATGAAGCTAAGATACATAGAGACTTAGTTTACCCTGTTCGATGAATAATGGATGTGTTAATATTTCTGATATTACTAGTATAACTGCCATGATGTGGTATCTCACCTAGATGGGTGAAAATTTGTTTCCGTAGCCACCTGGGTTCAATCCTTAAAAAAGTGTCTCCCTTGATTCGCTTGCCGATATCAGGGGGTTGATCCTTTCACTTTATTAATATATGACTAGTATAACTCCCTTGATTGATTTCAAACGGGTTCTATTGAATATTCAAATACATGCAGCTGAAGGAAAGGTGATTACAAGGAATAGAAGATAGATATGAGCATGTGTACCAACACGATAAAGTTAGGATCATAGTTAGAAGTAGGAACATGTCGTGATAGTATTGATTAGGGAGATATCATAATTACATATTCTGATCTTTACCTAATGACCAGGTTATCATGATTTATCATCAGAATTAAGGATAAGGAATCCCATATGTTCTTGATTTCATTATTACTTTTGTGGGATATTCTTATTGGTTTATGTGATACTACTCTATTCCCATAATATAGTGCTTGCAAGTTAATCAACATGATCAATTCTTTCCATAATAATTGATATTAGAAACTCATATGTTATATTTATCAATCAATGCTTGTTATGATAGTGTAAGTAACTCATATGCATGGGATCAATTCTAGCACATGAAGCTTGATTAGTGAAATAAGCAGTACCATATTAGCTTAACCACTTGTTTATAATATGTGATATTACACTTAATACAATACATGATGTGCTTGAACTATACCACTATCTTATTAGTATAGGTGGCTTGGTATCAATGAAGCTAAGTAGATCCATATTAATCATATACCGGTTATTATGGTTAAGTTATCCCAGTGGTGTAATTGGAAAGAGCATGTGTAATGTGTAATCAAATAGGAGGAAATTACTCATATGTATCATAGTTATGCTAAATACTTCTATAGAGATCACAATACTAGAATAAGCTCTTCCACAAGGAAAGTAATAAAATACAAGGGGCATTATGTTGGTTTAGAAAAACCGAAGGTCAATACTTTATTTGTGTCAAATAATGTTTAACTATAGTAATGTGCTCACTGTGTTCTTTCAAAATTTCAATGAGATATGACATCTTAGACCATATTGTGTTAAAGAACAACAACTATATTCTTATTTCAGATTATGGTGCATTAAAGCTGATGTGTGATAAGCTGAAAGGCTTATGTTTATATTTTTCCAACTAATTTTCCTTCCAGAAGTGGCTTCTAGGAAAGGTTTTAGAATAGAAAGGCATCTGGATAGAATGTGGTAGATCTAGATGTCATGATTTGTGACCTTACTGGGGTTTTGCCAAGAGAACCATTCACTATTCAGATGCAGAAGCTTGGCTATACGTGTCAAATAGTATATGCCAAAGAAAGAAAGAAATTATATTAATGGCCCCTAATTATTGAGAAATTGTCAATGGTACTATTTAAGAGTTTGTTTTGGTATTTGTAAACTCTTATAAATTTTGCACAAGGAACTATGAACTTGACTCTTTGTTAACATGGTAAAAAGTATGACATTTTGTGGGCCTTATCAGGTCTGCTGAATTCTGAATGGGATATGTATTTCTACTTTCTTCATATTAGTTTCAATGAGGTTGGAATCACTCGAACATCCTAGAATTATTAATGGTAATGTTAAAACTTTAAGTCAAATGATAGAAAAAGAAGGGTAAAGGAGAATGCCAACATATGGTCTAGGAATTTGATACTTTTAGTACTAGATTCCAACAACAATTAAAGTGGCGGGGGGCGGGGTGGTGTCTGAAAAGAAAACGTGAGTAATAGAAAGAATGAATTGTTTTCTTTTTCATTTTCATACTAAGAGAAACAAGGTGTAGTATAAATCCTAGTATGGATGAGATGTGTCATGCTTGTAGTATATAAATGAAAATGAAACAAAGGTTGAAGTTTGCACAACCATAAATTATAGGAGATGTTGAAATGGAAGGCTAGCAATGAGTTTGAATTTCATGAGTATGCTAGTGCATCCTTCCAAAAATTTACACCATTATTAAAATGCTATATATGCAAAGTAAATAATGGTAAAGATAGAGATTTGAGGAAAATGGGGTCACAGGCTAGTGAAAACTAAATATAGTATAACACCGTGAGTAGAAATTTTATAGGCAAATTTAATAGTGGAAAATGTTGATAATCTGGCATCCTAAGTGCACTCTTCTTGTTTCATGTGGTTTATATTATAGAATAAATTGACAATAATTAATAACTTGATGAAGTGATGGAATTCCCCTTCAGAATATCTTGATGGAACAATCGTTAGTAAGATGAGAAACCCCTCAACTTCATCTACCTCCTTGTGGCCTTATCAATTGTGGAAACTGGTATGATGATTTTCCAATTTGACATCTTACTAATTTTGAGATTAAAAATAATGCACATAATATAAATTGTCTTTGTTGGTGTTCAGTGTTAAAATATTCATTATATCATATATGATGCACATAGTAGGTATCTTCTTTTAGTAACCATTCACGAGTTCTTCTCTTACCATCCCATTGCTAAACAAAATCACATCATCAATGAATAACAACATTTATGTAGAAACACACATCCTCAATTGGATTCTACAACTATTTCTTAAACACATCCACTATTCTTTGTCAATATCAAGCTTAGGTTATTAGGTATGCATCAATACATTATGTTGTTTTCTAAGACCCTTTTACAGACCACTTTAATAGATTGCATAATTCTTTAGGATATTTTGTTGTTAATATTTTTCCCCTTCCCGATTCTTAAAGGGTATTAGCTCACTAGAAGAGCGCCTGCTTTACAAGCAACAAGTTGGTGGTTTGATTCCTCCATGCCCTAATGATATTGCAATGTATTTCTAAAGGTAAATAATGTAGTAGTGCAATCATGGATGCAATATTAGACGCAACACTAAATGCAAAACATGATGTAAAATTGGATGTCACACCAAACACAAATGTGGATGCAAAATTCGACCTTATGTAAGACACAAATGTGGACAAAAAAATCGATGTCACACTAAACGCAAAATTGGATGCAAAAAGAGACTCAACACTAGACACAATTAATGACTCAGAACTAGATGCAATACTAGGTCAAAAACTAGATGCAACAATAGATTCAAAAATGGACTCCTAACTAGACATAAAATTGGACATTAAATTAAGCTCAAAATATGGTGTATCGATGGACATAAAACTAGGCATAACACCAGGTGCAAAATTGGAAGCAACACTTGGTGCAAACAAAAACTTAAAATGAGACACAATATTGGATGCAAGACGGGACAAAACATTGGATGTAAAAATAGAAGTAATATTGAATGCAAGATTGGATGCAAAATTGGACACAAATCTAGATGCAATATTAGATACAAACATGGGCGCAAAACTAGGTGCAACACAGGATCCAACATTGGGCTCAAACATAGATGCAAAAAAAGACATCAACCAGGATGCAACACTAGGTGCACCCTAGATGCAAAACACGACCTAAAACGAGATGAAACATTAGGCACAAACATGGATACAAAAAAAGATGTAAAACAAGATAAAAAAATTAGATGCAAATGGGGATGCAACATTATAAGTAAAATTGGATGCAAAACTAGACGGATTATTGGGCCGAAAATTGGATGCAAACCTAGATGCAACGTTAGATGCATAATTGGACACATAATTTTATGAAAAACATGGTGCAAAATTGGGTGCAACACTCGATGAAAAACTAGGAGAAAAATAAGACGCAACGTTGGATGCAAAAATGAGCG
Source organism: Pseudotsuga menziesii (assembly GCA_001517045.1). Taxonomy (NCBI): domain Eukaryota; kingdom Viridiplantae; phylum Streptophyta; class Pinopsida; order Pinales; family Pinaceae; genus Pseudotsuga; species Pseudotsuga menziesii. The sequence goes on from LPNX010807473.1 coordinate 223,505, forward strand.
TGAAATTGGGTGCAAACAAGGATGTAACAAAGGACCAAAAAAAAGATGCTATAGAAGTTGCAAACTTGGGCACAAATAAAGGCGTAACAAAAGATGTAAAAAATTGGGCACAAAAATGAATGCAAAAAGGGATGTTAAAAAGGACAGGAAAAAAGATGCAATAAATGGTGTTTTACGAAAATGTACAATAGTGCCAGGTTTAGCGTCAGATTGTTCACCACAATTGGGAAAAAATGACACTAAAATCCGGCGCTAAATTCAACGCTAAATCCAGTTTTTGTTGTAGTGATTCATTCTTACTTTTGTGGGAAGAGATTTGTGGGATATATTCAAATGGTGTATCTCCTCCTCGACTTTCATTCTACTTGTTTAATGGATCATCGTGTTGTGACTTACTTTCTATAGATATTTGACCCTTTGTGATATGTACTCTTCGTTCTTCGGAACAATCCTGAATAATGGCATCAATTTATTCAATAGAAAGATGAAACCGTGTAGCTAACCATTAGTTATGTGGGTCTTATTGGGGCTGTACAAATATGTGATGTGCCCCAACCAAAAATCTTATAATATTAAGAAACCTTTTGAAGATTTTGTATGTTGTTCTTGCATGTTTCTTAATGAATTTCCTAAGTGCCTCTCCTTGTAATAAAAACGTAATATTGTTATCTTTTTGTATTTGGGGGTTCTCTTTTTCAAACTAGAGATCCTGGTATCAAGCTCCTCGACATGGGACAGGGACATCTATCCCTTAGTAGTTTGATGGTTCTTCCCATGCGATAAATAAAATTAAAATTAAAAGGAAAGAATAGTTAAAGGGATTACCCTTTTCTTGTGCATCTGCAACATATGCTAATAGCTAGTTCAATATATAGTTCGACCAGTTCATCTGGAGACCCGTTGCACACTGCTCTGCCATAGCAATTGTTCCTACAGTGCATTGGTTTGGTCGCATCTTTAGTAGAAAGAAGCTTGCTAGATAATACCTTAGTGGTGAATCGAATTATAGTGTCATTTATAAAGGTGATAGAAAAGCCTCTCTTATCTCTCATCAAATTATACTTCTCCTTCATTATGTTGGTTAGAGTTCTCTCCTAGTCCTTCCCAACAAAGAAGGGTGATGGGTCAACTCTTGCAAGAGTAAGTCTTATCATAGATGCTATGAGATTGACGTCTACTAATATCTTTCTATCGATCCAAAGACATCCTTCGTGAAAACACACCAGTAGTTGTTACACACATGAATTTAGTTCTACTGTTCAACTAAAATGTAGCATATGCATTAACAAGATCAATCTGGATTTATCTAATCCTATGGCCCACTCCATTGGGACCACATGAATAGGTCCATCCTTAGTTTCTCTGACAGTATTCATGCACCGCTTATTTTAAGTTCAGGGAACTTACGTAGGGTATGGTCAATGAATCCCATTTTCTGAAAGTTGGGTATAATATTTGTCATCACCCAAACTCCTTTGGGTATTGCTGGCATTACTAATTGATACTTGGAATTTTTTCCAATAGTAACATTCAGAGCCTCTTCTGGTTGCGGTGACACATAATCTAGTAACATGGATTTCGACCCATATCTTGTTGCTTCTATTTTAGGTGGAGGTTTTGTTGTTCTTGGTTTTCAACTAGTTTTGTGGACAAACCATTTTCTTTGTTATGGACCAGGTTGGTCTGACTATAAAAAAACTTCTATCATTAGCGGTGGCGGTGAAAAAACTTCTGTATGTTCTTCCATGATGGGTGTAGGTGATGGAATCTCGACCCTGGATTCTTGAACAATGCTTGTGATCGAGATGGAAATGACCATGCTCTAATAGAATACCTTCAGCTCAAGCAGTTGTAGACAGATGTTTCAGTGCATAAACTTCACTCAGTCGGATGTAATGGAATGACTAAGCTTTGATGCAAAGATGAAGTATGTTTACAAATTCACTAATTCATTCACTAACATGATCTTGAAATAAATGGATAAGGTGGTGGTGATTTCCATCACATGGATCAATCTTCCTAATAATTTGAAAGAAACCACCACTCAAACCATTGCTTTTCTTGTCAATTCAATGGTATTTATTGTGCATTAATGGCATACGTGACCAAAACATATGCCTCCGATATCTATTCTTGCCTTAAAATTAACTTCTATCCAACTGTCACTTGTGACCAAAGTTCATTATGCGATAGCAATTATCCCTTTGTGACAGACCTATAGGTTGCGACAACATTCTATACTTTGTGATAAAAAATGTTCTCTTTTGACAAACGGATATTCTGCGAAAAATTTTCTTCTTCCGCGAGAGATATAGTTCATGACACAATTATTTTCTATGACAGACATATCATCTGCGACAAAAAACTCATAAAATTAAGGTAAAACACTCATAAAAAAAACTCATGATCTCGCAACAAAAACACTCATAATATTGCGATTTTTTTCCTTCTCTTTTTGAACTATCAGTAGACCAAAGTGCGACTATCTTGATATGGATTTAGCCGACTTCCATTCGCCAAACCCTTGAAGGGTGTGCCATCTAACTTTTGTAACTGTATTTATCCTCCTTCAGTGATATGGATGATAATATTTGATCCTATCCAATGTGTTCAAAGCTTTCCAGGGTGCTTGAAAAATGTAACATCATATAGGAGAACAAGGTCTCCGATATGAAACTGCTTAGAATTAATATGATGGTCGCGCCAATATTTCTGTCACTCCTCGATATTCTTATGATAGCCTACGACAAATCGATCTTCTTCTAACTGTATGAGTTGCGACAATATTTCCTCTACAACACCAACATTTGTTATCTCTGTAATCGCATCTATCATGAGACTGGGTACAATATATTCCATCGGAATGACAACTTCTTGTCCATAAACCAATCTGAATGGAATTTGTCTTGTCAAATTATTACATGTTGTGTGATAAGACCTTAATACCATATATATATATATATTCTAATCCCAAGCATCTCTTTCAACATTACATATCTTTGTCAGTGCGTTCTACAAGATCTTATTGAATGCCTCGATAGCACCATTCTCATGTGGGTGATACGGTGTCATCTTTTGGTGTTGAGTTTGAAATTATCTAGTTAATTTATCAACCAACTAATTCACAAAATGTGTGCCTTGATCACTTATCAAAATATTTGGGCACCCAAATCGGGTTACAACATTTTCAAACAAAAGTCATGCAATTGTTGTAGCAGTATAATCCTTTACTAGCACTGCTTCAGCCCATCTGATCAAGTAGTTTATTGTAGTGATAATGTAACGTACAATCATTCTTTTCCCTGGTGGATTAATAGGACCCAAAAATCAATTATCCATTTGTCAAAGGCTTGCAAATTCTCTTGTGGTACCAATGACATTTCATCTCATTGCGATGGTTTTCCAATTCTCTAACAGATATCATAGCTGCAACATTAATCTCTAGCATCTACATGCATAGTATGCCACCACAATATTTTGATTATCAATGGACCAGTCGATCCCCATAAGCGTCAGATTCAGATTCGTATCATCAACAATGTATATAAACTCTAATTTTTCATAGGTCTTGAGTCATTCTATCTCGAAAGGGGTTCCATTTCAATCAACCAATAGGTAGAACCTTCAACTGGTTGGCTAATATTAGCTGAACATGAGACCATGCTAGTCTCAACTTTCCCATCCTTTCCAATGTTTGTCTAGTGAAAATTTTAAAATTTGATCCTAAGTTTAGAATAATATAATCCATGTCCTAATTACCTATCTACTCATTAATCCTTAACTCGCGACCAATTTTCAGTATTTTCCTAGTGTGGTTAAATATTCTTTCTGGTCATACATATGACTAATGTTTTTCTAATAATGCCGACATTTTTGCTACAACATCATTATCTTGTATTTATGCTAAACAAATTTTAAATAATTCTTTCAATTTATTGACCTTTGCTGTGGCTTATCTTTAAAATGACTATTAAAACCTTTCAAGAACTTTCAAAATTGTCCCTTCATTTGATGTGGGGATAGCGACAGAAATGGATGCTTGATTTTCATCGACGAACTCATGTCGTGCATCCAGGAACACTTCCTTTTCATTCTGGACATCAAATGGTGCCTTCTTTTGTTGTACTGGTCATAGTCTCAGTTTTCCACATGGCACTTCTTGATATGATCCAATCGCAACACCTCCTCTTGTATCAACAACGATATTAGGCTCCCTCGGTTCAGCAGAATCTTCTAAATATTTGGATTATCATTTTGAGGTTGGTTTTGGTTTCCCACGTTCCTAGCCTACAACTTCGCAATCAACTGAGAGAATTCTTCGAAAACATGGTCAAACACTTTACAATATGAAAACATTGTGGTAGGATTAGTGCAATCCCTAGAAAAATGTCCAAGCTGTACACAATTATAACATATAACTTGGCCCCTTCCACGACCAAATCCTCCTCCTCCTCCTCATCCTATAAACATACCACCCCCCTAGGTTGAGGGTATTGCGCCTGAGGGTATTGAGCCTGAGTATATTGAGCCTGAACTCGCTCATCCTGCATATGTTCATAGTTTTTCATTAGGTATTTGTCGATTGGTTTCTCCTCTAGTAGTTGATATGCTCTACAATCTTCCTCATCACGTCCCGCCATTCCACAGAACTTACAATATATACTGGCTGGTTCACTTACTATTTTCTGCAAATACAAGCATTCCTCTGATCGATGTCCTCATTCTAACAAATTCTATATGAGTGCATTCCTTGTGTATTTATCGGATTTGGTGTGCCTTATGCATCATGATTCATAAACGATGGACAAGAGTCTTTATGATGAACTTCAGTTATGTGCCATGTACACCAAATTTCCTCCTATACCTCTTTCCCTTTCTTGATATCTTGAAGTTGCAACGTAAGGTTAGAAATTTGCATCATTCCTGCACCAGTTTCTCCAACCGATGAAGATTTCAACTTCATAGCAAGTTCGAGAGCGTCACTCTGTGATATAATATTTTGCTACAACAAAGGAATATGGATGTGTGGTAACATCACCATAATAAACCATTCTTTATGTTGGATGCCCTACATCTAAAAACTTACTTTGGCCATCAGAGTTTCAAACCTTTGGTCGAAGTTCTAAACAAGCTTCGTAGGCAACTGCTTAATCTCTTTTATTTTTGCAATGCATTGCAATTCAAATTTAGGATTATTAAAATCATCTATTAGTCTTGTCCAGATTTGATCTAATGTATTCTGATGGATTCCTATCGAAACCACAGAAAATTATATACCATTCCAATGCAGGACGTCTAAAGGTGGTGGTTATCTGGGATTTCTTTATGGCCTCATCTTTGACCTGTCGCATGGTCCATACAGCTTTGTGTAGGAACCGATGATGCTCAGGGTCCTCTAACCCATTTCCATTAAATATCGATAACTTTATATCATTTCCAGCCATTATGTTTACACTTGGTATCGCTAAATTAAATATTCCTCTAGAAGGAATTCCTTGTCTTCTATTTCCACTACTATTGTTACTATGATTAATAAAACCATTGGGTGATGTGTTTCTAGATCTTACCTCTAGATATGTACATAGAGTCTCAGGCATGTCGTAATATTTATCTGGATCTAATACCTTTTGTTTTTCATCTTCATATATAAGATGATATTTCACTTCTTCATCGCAAAATTCTCCATCAAAGTGCAATGCCAATTCATAGTCCCTTATTTTGGCCACACTACAACTTCCTCTTTTGATTGTAGTCCTTCTTCTCTTTCTTGGCCAAAATATTCTTCTATTTCTTAGGCGTCCACCTTCTTAATCATTCTCACTATTGTCAGAAAACATCTAAGATTATTCTGATCCATTTTGTTCACAATATTTCTTGTGACATTACCCTGGGTCTCCAAGAAAAATGATTTAACTTTCAGACTCCATTCTCAGGATCCCTTTTTCACATACCAGCATATATATCCATAATTTCAAATATTTCAAATAGAGACCTATAGGTTCTTGGAAATATTCTCTTTATGTTTCATTGTATGGCCTTATTGTGTTGACTACAATTTATGTGACATATCACTCCAGAATACTATCAACCTAGAAGTTGATATAGCCCTAGATATAGGATTACTAACTCTTTTCAACCATTGGATCAACTGAGGACTCCACTTTGTAAGTTCTCCGCCTTGAAAATTTTTCTTCTAGGTTGCTATCTTCGATAACCACTCATGCAATATGATGGAGAATTCACTAAAGAAAATATCACGAATTTCTGTGTAAGGTATTGTTCCAACCATTCTTTTGGGCTCAACCTCAATCCTTTATTTTATTCCTATGCAAACTCTAGTCTTTATAATCAACCCAATCTTGAATTTTTAGCTTCATCAGGTGCCAAAACATATCCCCATTACAGTGATTCAGGTCTCGACAATGGAACCATTTGTTGGAATTCTTTCTATTGACCCATGTTCAGATACCCTGTTCTCCAACAAATACGAATATATCGTCCCAACAGAGCAGAACTCCATCGGAAACACCTACAATGTAGATGAAGTCTCACCCGAGATATCTTATGGGAAATTCCATAACTAGGTTTTTGTAGTTATGTTGGGGAATTTTCTTATTATACCATTAGGTCACTCAACCGAAATTGGGAAGTATGCTTTTGTTTCTTGCATTCATTCAAGAAGATATCTTACTGATTCGTCGACATATATAACAGTATGTAACATAATGCATTAACACACATTAACTGGCATTCCATGAGATTATATCAATAGATGTGTGATGCATATATATAACTCCATTCATAATAGATCTGCACAACACATTCATATCAACTCATTCACGCCATATATGCTTTCGAAATAAACACAAATATAAAAAATACATAGAAAAAAGGTTTAACATGGAAACCCATATGGGAAAAACCATAAAGTTGCTCTTCATCTAGCATAAGAAATGGTTTAGCACCTTTGGTATGTGCACACAACATGCAGACTCTGCTTTATATCTTCTTTACAATTCATGTATTCTTCTCTCGTCTCATGCTCTTTGGTTAGGTCTTTCTCCTTTTTTTGTATATCTTCTTCTTAGTCACTTACAACAACACAGTCAATAAATGAAAACCAATATTAGGTTACAAGTTTTTATTTTAGAATGTATGTCTATAAAACACAAATATTTTTTTATTATTATCAAATACCTACATATAGTCCATTTTGTATGATGCATGGTTCACAACATTGTAACAATTTTGTTCAAATGATCAAAGATAATATTCATTAATATGAAATGGTTACTTATTCTTAAATAATATGATGGGGTTTCTTATGTCAATGTAGTGTTGTGATGTGTTATGATGTTGATTAAATATATGCATGATTTACATTATTACAATGAAGATATGTGTAATTAGCTAGAACATTTTTTTAATGATTTTTTTTTCAATATTGTTATAATAATGATTTGATTTTATTATCACTACGTGAAATCTTATAAAAAACAAAAACTATGGCGAATTGAGCATTGTGGAACCAAAAAAATGATGAATTTTATGAATTTGCGCACATTAGTGTTCTTTGGATTGATCCATGTATTTTCACACATTTTTATAGGAACATGTGCTTGTTGTTAATTAGAACTACATAGTTTCCCATGGGGCATAGACCAACTGGAAATAGAGTGTACTATTAAGGCACTCTTTGACATGCCACTGGTTCAAACCTCAGCTAACTCATGTTCCATGCATGTGGAATGTGTGGGTGCACCTGAAGGTTATAGTGGTAGCATACGAGAATCAGCCGTGTCATGTGAGTATGAGCATCACCCTAGTTGTCGATTCTGCCAAATAAAAAAAATAAAAAAAATAGAACTACATAGTTTCAATTGACACTACACACATTTGGTGTGCATAAAGATATAACATGCTAGTGTTCCTTAACTCAAAGAGAATTACTTTTCCCAATGTTATTTAGATCAGCAGTGCAACTAAAATAATTAGATCATCCATGCATCTATCATTATTTATTATACTGGTGCAAAATTACACCAATAACACCATTAACACCAACTAGGTTTTGATTGGAACCATGTAGGTTTGGTGGTGCAAAAAGAGCTATAACACAACAATCCTTAACTAAATAGGAACTAGAGAACCTTAACTCAAGGTGCACCAGTGCACCTTACTATGTGATACACTAGCTTGAAAAAAATCATCACTAAAAGCATTTACCCGCTTGAATTTTTTAGTTAAAAAGTCATATGCTAAAATCTCCGCTAACATTAGCGAAGGTTTTTGCAAAGGTTTTTTTGAAAACTTTTCCCAATCTTGAAACACTAAAACCATTTATTAAATCTTGCTTTTCCTATAAGATAATTACATCCCTTTGTTGGTTTTTATTTGAGGCGCTACTATCCTATATCCAATTTCATATAATTATAGTAGAGTGCCTATCATATGGATTCCTTCCATCACATAACACATAATTGCATTGTTATTCCAAATGCATGACTATACCAAGAGTAGTGAGGTTCTATACAACTGAGTATCACAGTTGTTGTCACATATGTACATACATGACAAAATCTATTTAAAAACTAACCAGTGTTGATCCAGCTTAAACTCTGGTCTATCAAGCACTGGGGGGAATCAAATTTCTTAAGGTGTAAATTTCACAAGGGATAAAATTAAATGATAACACATTCTTTACCTTAAAAAAATTGACCCTTCTTGAATCTTGATGCTCAATAGATCTAGGTTTGAGATGGCTTTTGACCAAATCAAGTATTTTCATAATAGTAAATTGAAACATAGGTCGAGTCCATTGTAACATAACCTCACTGCAATCATTTCTATGCCATTCTTCTCTTGCACAAGTAGTCACAACAACATTGGTTTGATGTTCTTTTCATATGCCATATAAGCATACATGGTAATTTAACATTCTCGTGCACATTCCTTCAATCGATTTGGATATTGAGAACAAGGCAGAGTAACATGGGATATCCCTTTTGACATATTAAATGTGGGATTGTTGCAACCTGCCTCCATATCTCACGTAGCCATGTACTCTATTAGATATTAATTAAGTCATGTAATTTCTTGGATATTAACTATATCACTAGTGGTCTAACCTCATGAACTTTATTTATGGCATGTTGTTGATTATGAACAACCACCCTTAAAAAGTTGTTAAAATACTAATGATAACTTAAACTGTAAGTTGAGCCATTAATCTCTAGGTACTTTTAACTTATAAACTATGGAATGCCTCACAAAAATTAACTAAATTATGTAAGATTAGTGTTCAGAGCCAACAATTAAATTTTCCTTTGATTAAATACATAGAAATAGAAATTCCACCCTTGATGGTCACAATATATTATAACCATGATTTGTTCTCATGTTCTAATTTAGTTGATCTTAATGGGGCTTGAGCTTGAGATACCATTATCTATTCCTCAACATCAATTTGCTAATGTCGAATGAGGAAAGTGAGGTGGGAGGGTAGTAGTTTCAACTTAAAGCATATGCATTGGCACATGAGAACCCCTGTGAAGAGTGGCTAGCATGTTAGTAAGGGAAACCACCACCACATTCCTCATTCTTATAATATGATGTAAAATACAACATAATCAAAAGATTTAAGATAGCGGACGATTTGTCGTAGTGGTTGGAGTAATCTTTAATGCCCATCTAGTGGTCTAATTGTTGTGATTGAATTGGCCTTAACTATTTTCTTAATTATGAGGTGTGAATCCCCTTTAATAATTGGATCTTTGTTGCCCATCTCAAGAGCTATTTTTCAAGCCTATTTTTCAATCGAACTAAAGGGCTAGTATCCCAACCTCATTACTAGTGAAAATGTTAACATTTTATGCATGGTAAACTATTGGGTTATCATATCTCTTAGGATTCCTCTTATCCTTACACATCACATATTTCCTTATCAAAATTATCTTGACGTTGTCATGCAACTATTGCAAATTATTTCATTTAGACTTGCCTATAATTTAAGTAATGGAATTGTTTATTTAGATAGAATGGATGTTTTTCTCCTAGACGAAGGTGAGTGAGTGTATCTTTCTTGTGAAAATCCATTTTTTCTATCCAACCAAAATTGACCATTTAGTGACAAACTTTGGTATAGATGCCTATATTTTTTTGTTGAGCAATGAGATAAAATTTCTTCATCATCACAGAAGAAGGAGATTTGGGACTTCATCTTATGATGTGATTATCGTTCTTACACCCTTTGAAACTCAATCCCTTATAAGTTTTTCTAAACAAGCTCTGAAGGAAAGGAGAGTCAATAGTTTTTAACTCATTGCAACACATGGGGCATTCTAATGGACACATTAAAACTTTGTTTATAATTGTTGTTTCAAATGAGATTAAAATTTTGTGCCAATTGTAAAAAAAGTATGGAGGTTTTGGATAGAATTCTAGCTCCAAACCTTTGTTCAAATGTCCGTTCTCAAATGAAACTTGTGTACTAATTGGGTATATGACTAATTGAGAATGAAATGTTTGACCAAGCCTTTATTTTTCAAACAAAGTGTAGATATTTTATATTAGTGGTTTGTGTTCCAAGTTCACAAATGAAATCCAAAGCTCGCAAATGAAATATTTTTAGTAATAGGGTGTATGTGTAATTTACAGTGAAATGTCTTGAGCTTTGATTTTTAACAAAAAATCTATATTATTCGGCCGGCCATCGAGGAATTTGTCATTGTTATCATTGTTTCCAAAGTTTGGATTAAGTTCTTTTGAGTTCCTAATTGAACATGATTCTAATTGCTTCAACTAAAACTATGCTCTTAATGGGTGATTAAAGTTTAGGTACATTCCTCCCATAAATGATATATCTTAAGATAGAACTCGTGATTTACTCAAAAACACATACACAATATTTTCCACAGCTTTGCTAGGAAATAATTTTTTAATACATGATATTATTGCTTTGAGAAAAACATTAAACACTCATGACCTTTAGATTGAAACAAAAGAATTTATATACACACTCAATCTCCTCATACACAACCAACATTGAACAAACCAACAAACCAACAAAGCTAAGCTAAGCTCATCTTGCCCATAAATTAAACCATACCTATAATCATAAGACACACTATATACACACCCAATCTTCTCATCCAAAACCAATCCTATATGAAACTAACACGAATCTCCTCTTACCCATGGGATAAGAGAGCCACAGCTTTCCAACACAATTAAACGCATATATGATCATAATACCAGAAAAGAACTCAAAACCCTAAGTTTTAATAAAGTTACGAATATGTCAAATACATCAATCAATGTCCAGCTTGTCTACGAAGATGTGCTGTAAGGACAATCTCTTTGTATATCTATCTTGATGTGCGTGAATGCTGAAGTGACGAAGGTAGTAATGGCCATGGCAGCCCCTCTATAGAATGAGATAAAGTTTGCCCAACTTGTGTAGTTCGCTGAGAGCCTTGCCGGTGGCTTCAACTATTCAAATACCAACCCCAATATAGTTCTACATCATTATAGAGAAAAAAAATTGAAAATCTCCTGCAGCAGTTGAGAAATATTTGAAAATGTCTCAAAAGCGGTGTACATGCCTTTAGAATCCCAAGCAAAGCGTGTTTTGATGGCAGAAAAGAAACGACTGGTTTTTTGGTGGGTTGATATGAACATACTTTGAAACAGCAGTGGACGTTGACGATCTGAACCACTGGAAAAAATATATATGGAAAGACTTCCATTATTGTACTATAATAAATTTTAGTGATGTGGAGGTTTTATGATGGATTTATCCTCCCAATATAACTCCCACAACAATTGGAGACTTCAGTTTCAGTCAGTCAGCCAGTAATGAATCGAATCAAATTCCAGTGAACAGAGAGATTGCATTTTACGTATTTCGACATGAATTACAAATCACTGGAAGAGGAATTCGAAACAGAAGTAGAATTCTATGGAATCCTCATCATCTATCCACTGAGTCCGAAAGACAATTCTAGAAGACATATATAGATCTTGAATCCACCATGTCCTCTTCAATATGTTCTACATAGTGAATAAGACCATCCATAGTACCAATAGCCTTTTTTGAAAGATTGTTAGCTATACCATTTAATTCCCTATATATGAGAGAATGTGATATTGAAGAAACAATGGGATAGATAATGAGTTCTTGCAACCCATTGTTCAAGTTGGATAACATGTAGACAAGAAAGTTTAGCTGCCCCTCAATCACTGCCAGCGAATCCCCCATTATCTTGATATTGAATATACCCTCTTTTTATGAGAACCATAATAGCCTTTAAAGGGCAAGAAGTTCTTCCTTTGTGTTGGTACCATTACTAATGCCCATACACATATGCACCTGACGATCTCTTTTAATCTTAAGAACCATTCCTGCCCCACATAGGACCTCCTTCTCAACACCATAGAAAAAACAAGTAGACATAGCTTCCTTCACATAAGGCATCTTTGGATATCTACTTTTCTGTTTGGGCCTCTCTTTAAAATACTCATAGAAAGAACTAATAACTTTATAACAAACATAGAAACTTTAAGGCTTAATATCTTTAAATATATACATGTTTCCCGATTTCCATACTTAAGTAGCAAATAGGGGTATCTCCTTGAACTTGAATTTTGAATGAAACCACTTGAAAAAATAGTCCTAAAAATTTGATAGAACCCATTCATCCTGATGATAAAGGAGACCACTTAAGTTAGACCAAACTAATCTAAAGAAATGGAACTGATTAAAAATATAAGAGACTGATTATGCTTCCATTCTACATAAGAAACACATTTCAAGACCATTGAATCCTCACTTAAGGAGTTTGTCCTATGTGAGGATCTTATTCTCAAGACAAAGCCACAAAGAACATCTAACTTTTAGAAGGATACGACATTTCCAGATCGACTTTTCCCACCACTTCAGATTGTAAATAACTTGATCAATAGTGATAACCCAATATGTATTTTTAGCTATGAGAAATCCATTTTCACTTACCCAGTCCCACACTAACAAGTCCTCTTGATTTGATAATTTAATTCCTTCTCTATTCATAATCATAACATAATCATTACATTTATCAATGACACCCTTTGATAATGCTAAGTCATTGACCAAGTACCAATAGGATGAGGAAACTTTAGATTCATGAAAACACCTCAATTGTGCCAGTATTTGAATATTAATATTATGAAGTTGAGCTAACAAAGGAGAAGATAGCTTATAATTTTATGCAAATCCAATAAAGGGATCAATACCAATGAAAACCTGAGTTCCTCTACAAATTTTCCAACTCAGCCATCTTACCAAATCTGGAAAAGTTGTAACTAGCCCCCTCCAAATTATAGAAGCATTTGCAATAGACTTTTGAAGATTTTGAATCTATGAAATTAAAATTAGAAAGATTTCAAGTATTTAGTTTTAATAACTTTGCTCCACAAAACATCTCTAAACATCCCTATCCATAGGATTTTAACACTCAAAGCCTTACTAAACTAGTCCACATGCTCAAGGCTCCATCCACCCAAATGTTTTGGTAAGGAAATACTTTCCCAAGAAGTTAAATGAAGTTTTGAGACATCCAAATTAACTTTCCACAAAAAATCGAAAATCCCATTTCTGATACTATTGATAACAAAAACTAGAACCATAACAAGGGAAAACCAATAAACTTGAATACTTTCAAGTATCAAGTTAAATCAAATGAGTATACCTCCGATAGGAAACCACCTAAATATCCAATTACTAATACTCTTATCCACCTTTTGAAGGAGCCAATTCCAGTCATCTTTCATGTAACAATTAGGTTCAAAAAATATCCAAGGTATTTAAACCCAAAATCCAACTTCTCTATTTGATATGGAAAAGGGAGTAAGATTTGATCACAAATCCCTACATCAAAGAAATTTTACAAGAACATCTATGTTTATGAGCACCAATATCCATCCCAATAGCATCACATAAAGCATCAATTAAAGACAGTACATCTCCAATTTAGCCAAGATCCACTCCCAAATATTAATACATCATCAACAAATAATAAATGAGTAATAAAGAGGGTTTGGGAAACTCCGATACCTTTAATCTTCTTACCATGTTTAGAAAAGTCAATAAGTTTGTTAAGACCTTCAATAACCAAAAGGGGCAGTAATGGAGATAAATGACAACCATTCATGTGTCCTCTACTATAGGAGAAGAAGGAGGTAGGATATTCATTAACCAAAACAACAAAAGATGTTGAGGAGGTACATGCCATAATCCATTTTGTCACTTTCACCAAAATTCCAATATGAATGAGAACAAATATGAGGAAAGACCAATCCACTTGATCGTATGCTTTTATCAAATCCATTTTAATGATGAAGGCTTGAATATCCCTAGATTTGATAGAGTGAAGACAATCTTGGGACACACCCACCGCATACAATACTCATCGATTGAATAAGAAGCCAAGATATTCTTTTGAAATGAACTTTGTGAAAATAGGTTTGATTCTATTGGATATAATCTTCGTGATAACTTTTTAAATCAAATTACAAAGTGATATAGGTATGCAGTCATTAAATTTCTCTAACTTATCCATTTTAGGGATCAAATCAATGTAAGTAGCATTCATATTGTTTGGAAGAAACCCCTTTCTTCTAGATTCTTCCACATCCTCCAATAAATCAAAACCAGCCAGATCAAAAAAATGAATAAAAGACTCAACATTCCATCCATATAGACCTGGACTTTTATCTTTAGCAAAATTGTGTAAAACATTTTTAATGCCCTCCAAGCTGACCTTCATGCCAATTTTTTGGTGTTCCTCATTATTGAAAAATTTGTTAGGATCATTGTAACCTCCCTTGTCCACCATAGTCTACTTGTTAGTTTCCTTCTAGACACCTTGAGAGGTATTCCCTCAACCATTTCTTTATTGTAGTGCTCTTGAAGGTACTTGAAGAATTCAAAAGAATTGCGTTGTTCCTACAAGCTGCAAAATGGATAATTCATCTTCCTTGACACCAAGAATCCTCACAACCTTCAATTACAAGAAATGGAGGAGAGATATGCACATAGTATTGCACAAAAATGGTCTATATAGGGTCACAAAGGGCTAGGAGGTCGAAGCCCAACAAGATTTAGAGAAATCAAAGTACTTAAACAAATTGGATGAAGCCTTTGGTTTCATGTGTATTCATATCTCCAGGGAGTTGCTCTTCCACCTTGATGGATTAAAAACCCCGAGG
Source organism: Pseudotsuga menziesii (assembly GCA_001517045.1). Taxonomy (NCBI): domain Eukaryota; kingdom Viridiplantae; phylum Streptophyta; class Pinopsida; order Pinales; family Pinaceae; genus Pseudotsuga; species Pseudotsuga menziesii. The sequence goes on from LPNX010807473.1 coordinate 238,751, forward strand.
GAAGTATGGTTGAAGCTTAAATCGATGTTTGGAAAGCATGATGAGATGAGAGAGAATATTTTGGAGAATTAATTGATTTCTCTTCAACCCAACAATTTTGAAACCATCTAGCAATTTTTTACCAAATTCAAGTCTTTGGTCATGCAGTGCAAAAAATGTGGAATTGACAAGAAGGATGAGAAGTTGGTGTTATCCATTATGAGCAAGATTAGCCCTGAATTTTTCAATTTTTGTTTCCACCTTCCACTTCGGGAGACTGGCAACCCCAAACTAGCAAATGGCCCCACTTGATGCAATCACTGAATCCTTGATCCAAGAACAAGATAAGTTTATCCAAATGGGATCCCTAAAACCCTCCAAAAATCAAGCTCTTTTGGCTGGGGAGACTAAGAATGCACAAGAAAAAGGGAAGGGGAAGGGTAAGGAAAGGAAGAACACTGAAACCAAACCAAAGGAGAAGTAAAATCCTTTAGATGGAGCCTTGGGTTCTAAGAAGGATACGTAGAATAGGTTTGAAAAGACCAAGTGTCCATTTTGCAATACATGAAACCATATAGAGAACCTATGTATGAAGAAAACTATAGATCAAATGTCAAGAATTCTAGAGAAGAATACTATTACGCTCTCAGAAGGATCAAGGAAGACTGATTCTAGAAGCAAGACTAAATATCATGAGAGATGTCATGAATTGAAGGCTGTATTTTCACAATCACAACCCTTCCTCATTGAATCAGGAGCCTCCAACCACATGGTTTCCTCTAAAGAATCATTTTCTTCTATAGATATTACTAGTGGTCCTAACATACACATGGTAGATGACTCTCAAATCCCATTTAATGGGAAGGGTTCAGTTCAATTTGAGCATGGAATGTTCAATAATGTCTTGTATGTGCCTTCTTTAGAAACATATTTGTTGTCTGTTTATTAGATGACTCACACTGGTTCACCAAAGCGAGTTGTATTTGAACCTAATACAGTTGAGATTTAGGATATATCTACTAGGAAGTTGTTTGCCAAAGGTTCTGCAAACCATGCCTCCAAGGATTATGATTTCTCAGAATTTTTTCCATACTCACATCGAATTTCCCTATTGACCCATGCCAATGAGAGAATCAGAATCTGGCATGAGATATTTGGCCATATGAACTTCAAGTACCTCCAGCAACTGCATACTGAAGAAATGGTTGAGGGATTTTCTCTCATCAAGTCCTCTCAAGGTGTCTACAATGGTAGCTTTGTAGGGAATCATCCATAGAAAAAGTATGATGTTGAGAAGGAAAGAAGAGTTAAATCACACTTGATTTGATACATAGTTATGTCTTCGAACCAATGCCTACAACATCTATGAATGGATCCAAATGCTTTCTAACCTTCATTGATTACTACTGCAGGTATTGTTGGGTCTACTTTCTTAAGCAAAAGTATAAAGTGTTTGAGACTTTAAAAGTTTTCAAGGCCTTAGTTGAGAACACTCTTTGGAAGATAATCAAAGAATTCATATTAGATAATGGATGTGAGTACATCTAAAGAGAGTTTCAATGGTTGTGTGCTTTGGAAGGTACTCAGATGCAACATTCAGTCCCATACACACCACAACAAAATGGTGTAGATGAGAGGAAGAACCCATCATTGAAAGAGATGGACACCTTCCTACTTGAAGCAAGGGACATTCCACCAAACTAAGGAAGACATTGTAAGGGATCAAACAAACCCCAAGGGCATGGTATACCGAAATGGATGCCTTCTTACTGTCATAGAGGTTCAAAAGGTGCAAGTCTGACTGAAATGTCTACATGCAACAAAAGGGAGGTTGCTTACTATTGATTGTATTATATGTGGATGACTTTCTCGTCATCGATGGTTCAGATGTTGGATTAAGGGACATCAATTCAACCTTGAGCAAGGCTTTCTCCATGATAGATCTAGGGTTGTTGAGGAAGTTTACTGGTCTTGAAGTGAATAAAAATGCTTCGGGGATCATGTTTTCTCAATAGAGATAGGTAGGATATTTTCTCAAGAGGTTCCATATGAATGATTGCAAAGCATCATCCTTCCCCTTCTTATCTGTCATAAGATTGGAAGAATGTGGCTCTACACCTCTTGTTGATAGCACTCTCTGCATATAGTCGATTGGTATCTTATTGTACCTTACTCATTCAAGACCAGACTTGTCATATGTTGTTAGTGTTGTTTCTAGGTTCATGCAAGAGCCACATGAGCTGCATTGGAGGGAAACAAAGTGCATCTTGCACTATGTGCAAGGTACTATAGAATATGGGATTCACTATTTTGCTGGTACTCAACTAGATCTGGTTGGATTTAGTGAATCAGACTAGGTTGGAGATAATATTGATAGAAAATATACTTCTAGGTTTGCGTTCATGTTGGGATCAGGACCAATATGTTGGTCAAGCAAGAAGTAAGAATCTCTTGCTCACTTTTTGGCTAAAGTAGAGTATCAGGGGACTACGAATGAAATTATTCAGGAAGTTTGGTTACATGGGATTTTGATAGAGTTTGGAATTTGCATTTCTGCTTCAATAGACATCTTTTGTGATAATCAAAGTGCAATTAAAATTTCCAGTGATTGAATATAGAAGCAATGAACCAAACACATAGAAGTCCATATGCACTATATCCGGGAACTAGTGCATAATAAGACTATCGTTCTACATTATTGACCTACATGTTGCAGACATATTTATAAAATATTTTACTGAGAAGATATTTTTTATCTCATGTCTCTTCTTGATGTGAAGGTTTGATTCAGTTTTTAGTTCTTGGTGTGCTCATATTTTTTTTTTTTTGGGGGGGGGGGGGGGGGGGGGTTGTTCCCATGTTTTCCCCATTTCCTCGATCTATTGAGCAGTTTATTTTTTCATTAGTTGTATGGGTGACCTTTGGTCTTAGTTTCTAGCGTCCAGGTTGTCTAAGTATAGACTAAGGGGGGGATGTTAGGATTATTGTAATCCTCCCTTGTCCACCATAGTCTATTTGTTAGTTTCCTAACTTAGGATAATGTTATCATTTCCATTAGTGTATGTAGACGTCCTATGGTTCCCACTAGCCACTTGATGTTCCCTCATGCATCAATCTAGGAGATCCATAGACCAATCCCTATATTTTAGGAGATCGCTCTGAGTTATGGCAGTTCCACTTTTAGTTCACCGTATTCAGTGTTGAGTCATGCTCCAATGGGACACATTCAGTTCACTCTCAGTTATCCAAGTGCCTCCTTTCAAAATGATTTGAGGAGATATGTTCCTTTTCTCACCTACCATGGCCAATTAACTGACTGTTATTTGTTTTAGTTGTCCATAGTTGCACCAGTGAGTCTTTAGTAGTGAGTTTTCCTAGGTTAGTCATGTCTAGAATCAACCTGAAGATATAGATTTTAATCACTCCTATAGGATTCGAATTTCCCCTTTTGTATCATGGATGTATTGTACACTAATTAATGAATATTGAGTCTACTTAATTGCTCCAATTCGAGTGTTCCTTCCATGTTCAATTTCACTGTGCATGTTAATGAATTTTCATTGTAAAATCAATCTTCTTCATTCTTCTTTCACTGTGAGGTTCAATCTAGCTTGAAGATCTTGTTGAATTAACAATTTTATAAAATTTAGGATAATGTTTAAACAACTTCAATTGGTCTTCCATATTAGCGGAATTCCCCTACTTATAGATGTCTCTAAAATGCTTGATAAATGCTTCTTTTAATGATTTATGATTAGTCAGTTGGTCCCCAACAGGATCCTTCAAATCCCAAATTGAATAAATAATTCTTCTCTAGTTGGCATATCGCTAAAAAAATTAGTTTATTATCACGTTTAGTAACCCAAATAGATCTACTTTTAAGCCTCCAAGTATCTTTTTCCTGCTTCAAAATATTGGCCTTTTTTGTAATTCCAAATTGATTAGTTTATCTTTTCTGTGGAATTAGAATAAATCCTCATCTATAGATCCAACCAAGGCTACACTTTCATTTTCAATCTAAACCAAGTTTTTTGAGTTGTCCATCTTATTCTCTCTATCCCACTTGGACACATCTAATTTGAGAAGCTTGATTTTTTTCACCATCCACTAAATTGGAGATAAAGACATTGAATGAGACTAAGATATCCATTTCTTCCCAATTAACTCACAAAAATATGGTTCCTCGAGTTAGGTATGATTGAATTTGAAAGGGTATTAAATAAAACTATTATCAATATCCAGTTGAAAAATAATAGATTTATGATCTGGGGCTCTTGTAGAAATATCCCAAGATTTGCATCTACCTATAATTTCACCAAGTCTTTCATCCATTGAAAACCTATTCAGTTGCTTAGACACTCCAGCTTTCCCAGTTCAACCATTTGACCAAGTTGGAACTAGGGCACTAGGAGTCACATCAATAAGCCCAACATTTTCAAAAGTCTCCCTAAAATAAGTAGCTAAGGGATCTATCGCATTTCCATACCCCCAGATCTCTACCTAAGACATGGTTAAATTAAGGTCTCCGGCAATAATGAAAGAAAGACCATGAATTATCCCAAGACATATAACTTTATTCCAGAACTCCTTTCTGTGATCATATGGACCATAAATGTTCAAAATTCTAAATGTTTTTTTCAAACCCCTAACACGACCTTCAACTAGGATACCTACAGCAGTAGAGTATGGCATGAAATAAGCTAAAGAGGGATTCCAAGTCACCATCAATCACTAGAGAGGCCACATGCATCTATTCCACAACACTTCCAAGAACTCTAAATATTGAGGAAAAATTCACAAGCTTTGACATACAAAGACATAGTTTCTTGAAGCAACACAATTTCCTGTCTGAAGGAATCTAACAAATGTTTTAGGGAAATTATTTTGAGAGGTCTGCCAATCCCTCTAATATTAAAGGATAAATTATTCATTAAAAACCCTGAACTTGTGGCATACTTGCTTTAAAAGCCCCATTGTTTGAAGAGGGAGGAGAATCAAATGATAAAGTTGAATCCACATAGTATAAAGAAGACACTTTAGGGTAAGTACACTTAGACCATCCCCATATGAGTCCTAAATCGTTTTACCAAGCTTTCTCTTTCGAGTGATAAAAATTAGGATGCCTAACAAAGATAATAGGAATAGATCCACTAGTATCTCCATAATTCCCAACATAAATCGAGATGAGATTCTTTTCTAAAACATCATTAAAGGATGGAGAAATACCATTTGCATGTGAAGGAAAACAAAAACAAAAAAATATTAGTCTATATGGTCATCTATGGAAGAAGGAGACAAAACATTATGCAAGGAAGAGAATCTCATGAAGGATTAGCCCTAGCATTTCTAAGAGATTTACCATTTACATCCCCAACATTTCCATTTAATACTTCTTCAATCTGGTTCCAGATCACTCGCGGAAAATCCTTAACATGATGAGGAAGGTCTCATAAATAGTAATTATATAAGACTTTACATTTTGAATATTTTAATAATAATTATATAACACTTCAAATATGTTAAGTTACACGATACACGAACATATTCAAATTATTAATGAAGAAATAATAATTATTAATTAAAAAATAATAATATGTTAAATATATATTTTATTAATGTTTAATTAAATATTTAATTAATAAATACTCACCGATTTATTTCATTTAAATTTACACACTGGCAGAATGCCCTTCAGAACTTATTTTTCCCTTCATATAAAGGAACCATAAATCTTGCCATGCATCTAGCTCGATGAAGTGTAATTGAAAATTAACCCATCACAACGAATGCTAAGTATTAATTAACAATCATGTTTAGCACAAAACACATAAAACACATATGAATAATATTAATGCCCATAATGATGGTTGTGAGATGAGTGATGGTTGTGACATGAATGGATTTACGGTAGGATTGTGGTAAAACCTAAAAAAATCATTATAAGATTATATAGATGGTCTAAAATTATAATTAAAATAGAGTCACCAAGTGACAATTGTTCTTGGACCTTTTTTTTTTCAGAGGAAAAAAACATGTCCTTATTATTCATTAAGAATCAAAGGGCATCTGAGATGCTATCCCAATAAATGGGTTACATTCATGAAGAGAGATCGAAGGAAACATAAATAGTTGCATCTAGGGGAGGGCACAATTATACATCATGAGCTACAGACACAACACAACAACTGCAAAGGGGACATGGACATCATCCACATACAGATCCCATCAGTAAGGCTGCCACTAAAACCATATCTATCGTGAATACAAATGTGTAGAACAACAGTCTAAAAGAGTTTGCTCCATATAAAATAAAACAGGGTGCTTCAATAAGAGGAGAATGTGCTCCAGCACCTGACTCAAAAGGGTACAATCATGTCATGTGAGACCAAATGTCCATCAATAAATTCAGAGTATTCACCTGATCCAGGAGCAAAGGTGAGAGCTTTTTTAGAGAGTCTGTCTGCAAGTTGGTTGTATTCACGATAGATATGGATATAAGACAGCTCCAGAAAGCAGGAGCATAGCTTTCTAATATCCTTACACCAGTGATATAGATTAGGTGGTGAAAGAGATGCTGAACCATTTTCCCAATTTATGATGATTAAAGAGTCACCATATGTTCTGAGCTTGGGTATCCCCATCATTTGGGCTGTATCCAGAAGGGCCCAGAGCTCGATAAGTTCTGCTTTTGTGTTGGTACCAGTTCCAGTCCCCAACGCAAACTCAAAGGAACGTGTCTTGCTCAAGTGTAGACAAAATCCAACCCCTCCGACACCACTAGCAGATGCCCCATCAAAGAAACCACAGGGATATTTAAGGACAGGACCTAGTCCTAAAGTTCTGGATTTTTTAACTTTGAAGACTTATGGACAATAAAGCTACGAGAAATAAGTAATCTAATGGATGATGCTGGTGATAGGAATAATTTTCCCTTCAAAATAGAGGTATTTCTTGCTTTCCAAACAACCCACATGGAAAGAAATGGGAAGTAATACAAGGCTGATTTATTAGAGAAGCAGTGAGTCCACCTATCCAAATACAAGCTAAGATCATCTGATTGAAAGGAAGGAAAAATATTGAACTGTTCCTAAATGGGAAAGATAACATTTTTCCAAACCACACAAAGGAAAAAGAGTTGTTGTACACCATCAACAACCTCATAGCAGAGTGCACAGACCCCTGGACCGGTCCATCCACGCTTTTGCAGATTATACCATGTTAAGATCTTGTTCTACAAGGCCAACCAAATGAAACAACAAATTTTCCTAGGGAGTGAACTGGCCCATAATTTTGAAAGAAAACTGTTGTCAGCCTGAGGGGAGAAGGAGTGGACTATACAATCATACACCAGCTTTGCAGTAATAGAACCATCATGCTTGTTATAATCCCTAAGCAGAGTATCAGGCTGAGAATCAAGGTGAATACCCCCAATTTCTAGGCTTCTCATGTAAGAGTCCCAAATCAATTTCCAGTGACCATCGACATAGAGTTCCTCTGCGGTATACCAATACCGGTGTGATCCTGGCAAGGTATTATGTGCCTAAGATAGAGAGATAATATCCAGATCCTCCAAGTATTCCTTGATACTGGTAGGGAATGCGATATAAAGTCCTGGACCCCAATAATGGGATCGGTGCCAATAAGTACATTATTATTGCAGCCCACCTGGCAGGAAAGACTTTTACCAAGCCACGGGAGAGTCATCAAGATTCCCTTCCAGAAGACCGATGCACCACAAATATTGAAGTGCTTGCCTCTGAGCCAAGTCTCTACAGAGAGCTTCTTGAGATATTTGTTGACCATGACATCATGCCAAAGACCATCGTTCTATAGAGCCAACCAAAAGTTTTTTAATCTGAGAGCAATGTTGAACCATTGCAAGTTCTTTATACCCCATCCCCCATACGAATACAGCTAGGAAAGGCACTTCCAATCCGATAGATGGTATCGGTGTTTTTTATAAGATGATCCCCTGAGAAATGCATATGTAAGGCTTCTTAGCTTGTTCAAAACAGATATAGGAATAGGTGCTAGACCAAACTAGTAAACAGGGATGGATGATAAAACAACTTGGATGAGTATTAACCGGCCTCCCAAAGAGAGAATTTTATGAGCATGGTGGAAGATTTTGCTTTCGAAACGTTGAATCAGCCAGTGCCAGTCACTGACTCTATACCCTAGAGGCTTGATGAAATATCCTAGGTACTTGAATCCTGAAGAAATGGGCTCCATTTTGTAAGGCAAGGCCCGGGAAACATCCAATCTGATGTCAACTTCCACATTATTGTAAAGGAAACAAGATTTATCCACACTAATGATCATCCCTGAAGCTTTACAAAAAGAGCTTAATAAAACTTGAAATGCCATCCAATCTAATAGAGGACCTGAGCCCATAAGAATAACATCGTCGACAAATAGGAGATGTGTAAGAGCGAGGGCAGGAGTAATCTTAATTCCTTTAATGCGACCATGTTCCCTTGCATCCGCAATAAAGAGGCTGAGACCTTCTATAACCAGAATGAAGAGCAATGGAGAAAGGGGGCAACCCTATATGATGCCTCTGGTAGAAGTAAAGAAATTCGAAGGTGTCCCATTAATAAGAACAACAAAATTAGCCGATGACAGACAACCCATAATCCAGTTTACAGCCAGAAGAGGAACCCCAATCTGAATAAGGATGAGACAAATGAAGGACCAATTAACATGATCAAAAGCCTTCACCATATCCAATTTAAGGATGAGGGCATTGGAGTTTTTGGTCTTCATAGAGTGGAGGGTTTCCTAGAGAATACCAATGGGCTCAACTATCTAGAAATTCTTTAAAAAACCATACTATTCCTTGGAAATGTGAGTATCTAAGAAAGGCTTAAGCCTCCCAGCAACACCCTTCGAGATAAATTTGTATAGAAGGTTACAAAGGGATATAGGCTGGTAATTGACAAATGAGATGGGCTTATCCTTCTTAGGGATCAAGGCTAGGAAGGTTGAATTAAGAGCAGGATAAATACAACTAGACACTCTAACACATTCCACAGTAGAGAGTAGTTCTTCACCCAAAATATTAAATAAGTGCAAATAAAATTCGACAAGCCAGCCATCCGGGCCTAGGATCCTATCCTTTTTAAAAGTGTGGAGGGCACTTTCAACTTCAGACAAGGAAACAGGATCAGTGAGACAATGTGTAGCTTCCTGGGAGATCATCTTGGGATAGAGTAATACAACTCTCAGTTGTTCCATCAGACAGGTCTGCTTGTCATCCATAAAAATACCAGCAAAATGAATCTGACCCATGTCTTTAAGCGCAGCCTCATCATCTATGATCTATCCACTCGAATCAGATAGGGCCCAGATGGTGTTTTGATTTCTCCTACTAGATGCAAGGGCATGGAAATATTTAGTATTTGAGTCACCATATAGAGCCCATTTTGCACGACTCTTCAGCTACCAGGTCAGAAGGAAATGGTCCAAAATTTTCTTCTTTTCAGATCTGAGTTGAGATAAAGTCGATTGTTCCTCCTTTGTCAGGATACCAAAATTGGAGCTAGTGAGCAAGGAGGGGCAACATCAGTAAGTCCCACGGAATCAAAGAACTGCTTGAAGTGTGAGGAGAGAGGATCCAGGATAGCACGCTTGCCCCAAATCTTAGATGCATTCAAATTCAAAATAATATCCCCACCCAAGATAAGATATAGTGAGTTCAGAAGCCCCCCACTAAGTACCCATTCCCAGAAAGAGACCCGGTCATGAAATGGACCATAGCAATTGATGATATCAAAAGGATCATCCATACCATGGAAAATAGCCTTCACAAGGATACCAACAATAGTTTCATAGGACCGACACCTGACTTTATGAGGGTCCCAGGCTATTAGGATCCCACTCGAGAGGCCAGAAGTACTGGTGGCACAATACTGCCAGTTAGGGAAGAGCTAAGAGAATGCATGAAGTGCAGGGTAAGTGATGCACATGATATATTGGAGGAGGATCATGTCTGGACGAATAGCAAAAAAAAGAGAAAAGAGGCTGCACAGTTTGGTCTTGCCCCCCAGACCCCTAACATTTAGGGAGAGGATCAACATTAAGGAACAAAGGGGGGGGGGAGAGGGTGCTCTAAGTACCCGGGTAGATGACCCTCTGGCTGCATCTTTAATGCGGACCGAGAGTGGGATATAAGGAGGAGAGGCCAAAGAAAGATCTCCAGGAAGACCCTTCTTATCCTTCCTTTCTTTCTTACAGTCATGTTCTAAAAGCAGATAGAATTAAGGGGGAGAGTAGACAAGGAGGAGGGGCTTGTAGTAGAGAATATAGATAACGTCTTATGGAGGGAGGGATCAGAGAAAGAGGGTGAGGAAATAGGACTATGGGGAGAGGGGGGAATGGGTGGAGAGGAGGTGATTGATGGGAGAGGGGTAAAGTCAACAAGGGCGGTAAGAGGAGGAATTTGAGGGTTAGTGGATGCAGTAGGGGGAAGACACTGTGAGGGAACAGGGGAAAAATCATAAGTAGTATCAGGAGTAGGCGCCAAGGGGGTAGAAATCGCCTCAAGGTCAGAGTCAGGTAAAGACAATGAAATATTTAAGGGGGTAGGGGATGAGTGAGGCGAGTGACCAGGAACAGGGTACAAGGAGTCAACCAACGAAGATACCGATGGGTCACCCAAAGAAGGAGTCACCAAAGAGGAAGAAATAGGAGGTCGAGCTGTAGCCGGGGTCTTCACCAATGCATCAATATCACGAAGCATAGAATCAGATACATCACCAAAAAGGGAAAGGGACTGAGAGTACATACCTTTCTTAGTGAGCTCGGGAGTAAAGGAAGATATCATAGCTCCAGCATGGGGAAAGGCTACCAGGATGGAATCAGCTGATGCTAGTCTATGAGAAGGACAAGACTGCCGGAGGTGACCCGTATCATGAAAAATGCTGCATCGAAACGGAACGTGAAGGTAATCAAGTCTCTACACCAAGAGACGATCTTTACATAATATTTCCACCTTTGCGGGCAAACCATGTGAGACATCCAACTCAACAAGAACCCGAGCCACTCTCTTGTCAAAAATAAGATGAAAATCCTCATCCACAGCCACATAGCGCCCAATCGTGTTAGCTATACCTTCGAGAATGTTCACATTCCAGAGTGGGAATGGGAGATGGGGCATTAAAACCCATAAATGGAATTTCGTTACCCACTACTTAAGGGGATCAAAGTGTGGATGCCATCGTCCCAAAACCAATGACCTAGAGCCAATATGCCATATCTTATCAAGAATGAGAGATGCATGAGCCGCGTCAAGAAAAACAAAGACAATCCATCCGTTGGACAGGAGACTAATAGTGGGGGATATACGTCAACAGCAGCTTCCAGAACTCTGAAGCCCAATCAATCCAAGATTTTTTTCCTAATCTGCAGTATTCAAGACACCCCACCAAAGCGCGAGTGCACAGAGAGGAAACCCGATCCATAAAAATATTGTGACCAAGGACAAATCAAAACCGTCCATCAAGGGTTTTAATATTCCGAGCATGGTGCTTACGACGAAAGCAAGAAGAGGTCCCATGGTCATCCATGTGGTATATACTGGGGATTCAACCAGCAGCATGTCCACAGAGACAGCCCACCACCATCGAGAGACAAGGAAAGGGACAAGATCCCAGAAATAGCTCGGCTACTCCAAGCCTGAAAAATACCCAAAACTAATACCTCCCAGAGGCTCAGAGAAGAACCCCACAGACCCACCGTGGACGAAGAACCAAAAAGGGTAAAAACCCACCAACTAAAGCAGTATCAAGGAGAAAACCATCAGAAAGGTGAGAAACCCCACCGAGAATAGGAGAAAGTTCCAAAAATGTATGGGAAAGGGGAAAGACAGTACAGACCAGGAAGAAAGGACCAGACCAACGAAACCTGGGGCAAAACAAAATAAAAAATAACCAAAGTCAACCGCGCTCATGCTGACAGGCATGGGATAACATGAGCACTCAAGGACGTGAACAACCCATGCAGGGTGACAGACCCAGAATGCTAAAATACCCCAAACCCCAGTCAACAACACATAGCAACTGAGCGACTGAAAAGATGATAAAAACTTCCCACTTATTTTGAATTGGTTGGTACTAGTCTCCCTAGTAAGGGGAGGGACTCCAATAAGTCGCTGGTGTTGATGTAATTGTAACTTCGGAATGTATTCATCCGTATTTCTTATGTATTATAACCCGATGTTTGTTCCGGGATGTATTGTGATGTACTTGAGTCATGTCATACCTCGATGTTTATTCCGGGAAGTTTCTATAATGAGAAAGTCATGTCAAGTCATTGTGGGTAACCCTCCTATTGGTCAAGGGTTAAATTCCCCATAGTTGTGGGGCCCTTGGGTTATTAGACTATCCTAGTGAAGTCAACCCTAGGTGAGTCATTGTAAGTCAGGAAAATAGTCCCCACCATTTTGTTACCCTCCTATTGGTCAGAGGAGGCAAAGTCCCCACAAGTGGTGGGGCACTAGGGTTATTAGACAATCCTAGAGATGTTGGCTCTAGTAAGTAATTGTTAAGTAAGGACGACATGTTGGAGTGGGTTCCAAGTGAACAGAACAATATAAATAGAGAGTGAGAGCCTCTCTATTTATCATTCTCATACACACACTCACTCATTGAGGCGCATGAGTGAGAGAGGAGAAGCTCTCTCAGTGAGAGAGAGAGAGACCGCTGCTATCAAGAGATCATCTTATTGTTTTCCAGTTTTACCTTTGGTGTTGATTCTATCTCTGAGGAAGTTGTGGGGTTTTCTCCTTTATGGTTTCCCTGAGGAAAATTCTTTGTGCCTCTTGTCTCTTGTGTTGTGCGTATGTTTTATTGTTGTGCATGTTATTCTCTTAGTTAAAGATCCTAAGATCGTAATGGTAGCTTGAATGATAAAAATATAACATGGTATCAGAGCTAACCTGAGAAGAAGACATTGTGCAACTGTAGAAGCTAGGGCTTCTTAGTTTTTGGGTCTCTCTCCACAATCCATCAGCAAAAGTATGCTAGGTTGACTCTCTATTGAAGGGCGCATATTTATGTCGAAGTGGAATTCGATTCCGAGCATTTTCAGTTTTCGATGCAGAAATTAGGGATTTCTACAAAAGAGGAATTTTTGAGTGATCCTAGCATAGGATTTTTCTCCTCATCAAAACCGAATTTTAGAGACCTGGATCAAGAAATTTGGTTGGGTGAAACTCTAGGAAAGTCAAACCCTAGTTTGACCCTGAGCTAGAAAAACCCTAAATACTAAAACTGCTAAGTTTTGGTAGATTCGCTATATCCTGTGATTGGAAAAGGATCAGGAGCTGAAACTTGAAAGGGCCGAATATAAAATCCTAATGTATACAGTGTCCAAAATTCATCCTCCGATTCACTATATCCTGAGAGATATGATCCCTCCAAGTTAGGCTTCCATCCTCTTCCATAATTCATCCTTAAACAGAACACCTAGGGAGAATTACAATATCTTGGGATACAAAGGTCCAAATTGAATTCCTGAAGATGTTACAAGAATATCACAGACTTTAATCTCTATGGTTTGAATATAAGACTCAGAAGATGAACCAGTTACACATGGAATTTCGTACAACTTTGTTGTTCTGAACAGTCCTGTAACAGGTCACCTTGGGAAAAGGATCATAAATATCAATTGGTGAAACCAATTCTGATTAAAACTAAGGTGTTGGATCAGGGACATGTGAGGTTACCTTAATACAACATTTCAAACACAAAGGAGCAGCAATTTCAGAGATATCATAGAAACAGTAACAGGCATTTCTGTAGAAGAAATTGGAAAACTAGGGCTTCCTGTTTCGAGAGCTTCCCTCCACTGTTTTCAGAAAAGGAGTACATTGGAAAGCTCCATTTGAAGAGATATATCTGTCTATCTAATTAGATCTAAAAGATTCCAAGTTTTTAAAATTAGGGTTTCTGTGACAAACCCTAGATCAGCCAGCTCTGGAACTAGGACGAACACCTCAAAACGGTAAGATCTAATCTTTTGCTATTTCCATTTGAGGTTCTCATTTCAAAGTGATCTATCACATCAGCTTGATGATAAGCTTGGTGAAGTTTCCAAGCATGGAAGTATATGATCTCTCTAAAGAAAATGAATGGGACACCTACATGAGTAGAGAGGTTCCAGTTCTAGAGGGAGATGAGGCTAGAAGCCTTACAGAAGAAGAACTTGGTCAAGGCCAAGAAGATCATTGCTAATTCAGTCACGAATCAACTTGTACTACAAGTGTCTTCCCTAAAGAAACCAAACATGTTTGATTCCTTGAGCAAGCTATTTGAAGGGAAGAACATACATCAGAAGATGACCTTAAGAAACGAATTGAAGAATGTGAAGATCCAGAATGCAGAGACCATGTAGTCATAAGGGTCTCTCAAATCAAAGAACAACTTGAAGTGGAAGTGAAGAATGCAGAAGTGGTGATTGCCACCTTGAATAGCCTCCCAGGATCATGGGATTCATTCATGCAAGGAATGTGTGCCAGAAGGAAGTAATTACTTTCAGCAGACTTTGGGAAGAAGAAGAAGCTCGACTCATAAGAAGAGAAGAGAAGATGGGAGCAATTGAAGATCAATATCTCACCATCAAAAGAAGATCCCTCAAGCAATGAGGAATATGAAGATATCAACTCTTGAACAACCTCTTATCCATCTTAGCATTTGGATAAGAAACGATGCTATTATGAATAAAGAAGACGATGAAGTGGAAGGCTCAAGAAGGAGTCTACCTATGAAACAAATAAAGATAAGTATTCAATTGACATTTCATTATTTTGTTATGTATTTGTTTATATTCAGTTGATGTATTATGCATGATAGGATGTTTGCATTAACGATAGTATACTACTAATATGCATATGATGGATAAGTATCTCTTGGTGCTATATAAACTCTCCATTGCTACTTATCTAGAATGAAACCTCTTTGTTGACATATTGGATTAGTGCACAATCTCAATGTTGTCTTGGTAGAGATGGAAGGCATCTAGAAAATTTTCTGTGAGATATGGATGAATGTTGTATTGGATAAAGTAGTTGCATGATCATATGTTTATGCATAATAATTTTCCAGTGTGAATATTCCTTATGAAATGTTTCTAACCATACAAATGCATTTGACTTGTAGGAAAGATCGCATACATAATCATCTACAAGCAAAGAAGGATGAGATTTGTTCTGAAGAACAAATGACGACAGTTCAAGATGAAGAATAATATGATGAATGTAGTGACATCATTTATACAAACCTTCCAGCTATGAATAATTTCAAGAAGAATGATGTCTAGGATGCAGTATCAATACGTGAAGGGAATTTTGTATTTCCATCATGCAGTAGATGGAAACATCGTGGGATACAAGGCTGCATAGACTACGAAGAGACATTTGCAGCCACTGGAAGTGAAGTCACATGACATGCATAATCATGTGTGTAAATTAAAGAAGGCCTTGTATGAGTTTAGAAGACACCCATGGGATAACACATACATGATGAGCTTGATGAATATCTTAACCTTTTCTACAAGGTTGATAAAAAATGACAAGCTCATAGATGGATGTGAGAAGAACTTTTGAAAAAGTTCAAAATAGAGGATCTTGGTATCCAATGATCCTAGATGGATACTACTTGTCACTCCAGTACAAAATGTTTTAGTGCATAGAGTACGGAAGACAGAGGGAGTATGATGCTCCACCTCAGAGGGAGTGACTGCAGAAGATCCTGAGGTTCGACATGGTACGACAGGATGGATAGATTACTGATGACTCTAGGCTTTACTGAGAGTAAAGCGGATTCCAACCTTTGCTTCAAGGTTGAAGACGGAAGACCAATGATGCTCCTGTTATGTGTTGATGCACTATTGTTCTAGGCATGGAGGTGTGGACAAGGGAAGCATGCAGTAGAGATATTGAATAGGTTCAGGATGATGGACTGCATGACCACATTTATGGCATCGAACATGAAGCTATTGAGTGATGCTTCATCAGATACAGTTGATGCTACAATGTATCGTCAAATGATTGGGTCCTTGATGTACCTGAGACCAGATATTTGCTTTGTTGTGAACACATTGAGACATGTTCACCTAATGGTTGCAAATCATGCAAGGGTATAGTTGATTATGGGCTCAAGTACGATGCAAATCAGAAGAATAACCTGGAGGGTTATGTTGATTCAGATTGGGCAGGTAGTGCCATCGATAGGAAGAACACTTCAGAGTGTTGCTTCAGTATGGGATTAGGTGTGATCTCTTGGTTTAGAAGGAAGCAATCCTGTGTGGTACTGAGTATAGCTGAATCAGAGTATGTCGCAGCTTGTTCAGCTAGTTGTGAGGCAGTATGGCTAAGGAAGCTACTGTCTGATTTATTTGATCTCCAGTTGGATGCTACTTGTATACATTGTGACAACCAGAGTTGCATGAAGTTGTCAAAGAATATAGTGTTCCATGACAAGTCGAAGCATATCAAGATCAAGTATCACTATATTAGGGATATGGTGCAGAGGGGAGCAGTGAAGCTCCAGTATGTTGCGGCGGAGGAACAGATAGCTAATGTGTTGATGAAGCCATTGGCCAGAGTGAAGTTCGAGTACTTCAAGGAGAAGCTTGGTGTTCTCCAGATTGAGGTTTCCTCCAAGGGAAATTGATGAGTCCCAAAGCCATTCTGAGGAGTAGGTCAGATATAAGGGCTGATCCATTCTGTCATGGTGAGAGGATTTGGTTCCTTCCATGTCAGATATGAGTGCTGAGATCCATAGCCATTCTGACGAGTAGGTCAAATATAAGGGCTGAGCCATTTTGTCATGCTGAGAGGATTAAGTTCCTTCCATGTTATATATGAGTGTTGAATGCCATTCTGGGAATGGAGGTACCTGGCCAGTTACCAAGAACACTCAGTCTGGCACTGAGAGAGCCATTCTGATGAGCAGGTCAAATGTAAGGGTTGATCCATTCTGTCATGGCTAAAGGATTAAGTTCCTCCCATGTCAAATATGAGTGATGGCCATTCTGATGAGTAGGTCAGATGTAAGGGCTACTACTGCTCTCTGGGAGAGTGGAGGCACCTGGTCCGTTACCAGGTAGCTTAGTCTGGGACTAGGTTCCATTCTAATGAGGGTGTAGGATTTGGTTCCTACCAGGTCAGATGTGAGTGCATGCCTTTCTGATGAGGGTGTAGGATTTGGTTCCTACCAGGTCAGATGTGAGTGTTGTGCCTTTCTGACGAGCAGGTTAGATGTGAGTGCTGGCCATTATGGTGTAGGATGAGATCCTACACAGATATAAGGGCTACCACCTTTCTGATGAGCAGGTCATATGTGAGTGCTGGCCATTATGGTTTAGGATGAGCTCCTACACAGATATAAGGGCTACCGTCTTTCTGACGAGTAGGTCATATGTGAGTGATGTCCATTCCGATGTGACTATAGGATTAGGTCCTATATGATTAGATATAAGGGCTACCGCCTTTTTGACAAGTAGGTCAGATGTGAGTGTTTTCCATTCTGACGAGTAGGTTAGATATAAGGGCTACCAAAGACCTACGAGGAGGTAGGCATACACCCAACATGAAAGAAGGCTGGCTCTGTAGAACTTCCTATGACGAGAAGAATCATGAGATAGCACATATGATGATGACCAGAGGAGATCCAGATTGAGCTATGATCCAGATCCAGTTATGATGACTCCGAGAGATCTAGATCGAGTGATGATCTAGATCCAGCAGTGATGATCCAAATCGAGTGATGATCCAGATCCAGTAGTGATGATCCAGCTCTAATGATGATCCAGCTCCAGCAGTGATGTTCCAGATTGAGTATGATCCAGTGACGATGTTCCAGATCAAGTATGATCCAGTGACGATGTTCTAGATTGAGTAAGATCCAGTGATGATGATTTAGATCAAGTGATGATCCAGATCTAGTGATGATGATCCAGATCGAGTGATGATCTAGATCCAGTGATGATGATCCATATCGAGTGATGATCCAGATCCAGATGAAGATGACTTGAATATGACGAGGACTTGACGATGACCCAGATGATACAGAGAAGAAGATTTGTGCTGATAAATTGTGTTAAGAGAATACCTTCCTAGTTAAGAGGGAGTGTTGATGTAATTGTAACTTCGGAATGTATTCATCTATATTTCTTATCTATTGTAACCCGATGTTTATTACAAGATGTATTTTGATGTACTTGAGTCATGTCATACCTAGATGTTTATTTCGGGAAGTTTCTATAATGAGAAAGTCATGTCAAGTCATTGTGAGTAACCCTCCTATTGGTCAAGGGTTAAAGTCCCCATAGTTGTGGGGCCCTTGGGTTATTAGACTATCCTAGTGAAGTCAACCGTAGGTGAGTCATTATAAGTCGGGGCAATAGTCCCCACCATTGTGTTACCCTCCTATTGATCAGAGGAGGAAAATTCCCCACAAGTGGTGGGGCACTAGGGTTATTAGACACTCTTAGAGATGTCGGCTCTAGTAAGTAATTGTTAAGTAAGGCCGACATGTTGGAGTGGGTTCCAAGTGAACGGAAGAATATAAATAGAGAGTGAGAGCCTCTCTATTTATCATTCTCATAAACACGCTCACTTATTGGGGCGCATGAGTGAGAGAGGAGAAGCTCTCTCAGTGTGAGAGAGAGAGACTACTACTGTCGGGAGATCTTCTTACTATTTTTCGATTTTACCTTTGGTGTTGATTCTATCTCTGAGGAAGTTGTGGGGTTTTCTCCTTTATGGTTTCCCCGAGGAAAATTCTTTGTGTCTCTTGTCTCTTGTGTTGTGCATGTTATTCTCTCAGTTAAAGATCCTAAGATCATAATGGTATCTTGAATGAAAAAAATCTAACAGCTGGTTGCAGGTTGACAGGAGTCGAAAAGAAATCCTAAAACAATCAAAACCCCAAAATAACAGAGTGAGGGCAGGATTGTCTCTTGAGGAGAAGTCATGGACGAAGACAAAGAAGATGGGATCTGGAACCAGGAAAGCTGGGGACACCATAAGGCACAGGCTCAGCACTGCCATAACCAGGGCACAAGCACAGCTCCGCCATAACCAAGGGGAAAATTATGACTTCGGTGCTCTTAAATGTTCTTGGACTTTGACAATAGAATTCATACAAAATATAAGGTATTTAAAAACTTAGAACTATAAACATATTTAAAACAGAAGTAATAAAAAAACTAAATTATCATGAAAGTATAAAAATCTCTTAAGACTAGCAAAAACAACTTAGATGTCAAAATTACACTTTCTAAAATCTTTATGTCACTAAACAATCATTTGTAATAGTAAGGACTTTACTTTATAAAATAGCCATGCTCTGGTGCAATACCCAACATTTCACATGAAGAGAACTACTAGGTTTGAGTCTTCCTTCCCATCCACTAACAATAAAAACAATATTTCAGGATCATTGCGCAAGCTATTTAAAACAAAACTAATGGCAAGCTCATATGTTTTGTTAATAGAAGTTTGGGACATCATTGTACCATCATAATCCAATAATATTGCCCTAGACTTGGTCCTCTTATATGTAAACATAACTCTCTAAATATAAGTTTTTTATTTTTATTTTTATAAAAGCACAAATTTGTCATAATAAAATTATAATAATGTCAACAAGGAGGAAATGTCCCCGCACTTGCAGTTGAATTTGTACTTCCATTAATTGGAATTTATCAAGTTGTTAGTAAGAGATGCAAGTTTGGAATGAATCTAAAGAAAAGATTACAATTAAATACATTACTTTTGGAAATATGTAAGTTAATGGAAGACCACAATTTTTATAAATTTAAATATGGTTTGTCAAGGTCCAAAGACATTGCATTGTCATCTTGGAGTTTTATATGTAATTAAATAAACAATTAAGTAAAAGGTTGAATGCCATTCCCATTGTTTATTTTACTAGCATTTGCACAAGGAGGTGCAAAGGAACGCCGAGAGAATAAAACATATGGAAAGTGAAAAGCACGATTACACCAATAAGAATTGGTTTTATATTAATATTAAGGAAAATATTATTCATACAAACAATAATACATTACAAAGTAGGAAAACATATTTATTAATAAGAATAAAGAATACTAAAAATGTCATCATATAACAAATCTATATATAAAAAAAGATATTATAACTTTTTATAAGATAGGTATTACAATTGATTTTGGAAAAATTTCAAGCTAGCATTAAGAGTTTAGATACATTAATGTTCTATCATTGCCTTCTGAAAAGGGAAACAATCCTTTCCCTTTTACAAATTCCCAATTTTTCTTTGAATCTTTTGTTGAGAAAAAATGTTGCATTTGACATGTATATAGTTCTGCATAGTCGATTGGAGAAGTTGTAAAAAAAAACATAATAATCAAATAAAACAATTTTGACAAAATACATTTCAAATGCAAGTTGAAATTGATAATGCATATGAAGTATTCAAGTCTTTATTGATGTCAATGTTAATGTTAATTTTTCGGTTTTAGCAAACATTTTGATTGAAAAATGAAAAAATACCATATGGAAAAACTCTATGAATGCTCATTTAGCATTTTTAAATGTATTGTAAATCCAATATAAATGTTCAATAAATTGTAAGAGAACATCAAAGACTGAAGATAAAAAGGGAACAAACAACATAACCAAATGAAGATATGTTTCTGAGCAGTAACTGTGGAAAAGACCTGGAAAATGAGGCTTACAATGGTTGTTCATATGTTGTGGAATAAAGGAGGTTGAACACCTTTGTTTTCGATAATTTAATTTCTCCTACACAAAGAAAAGCTGAAGCCACCCTTAGGAGGAAGTTCGATGGTGATATTCGCTATGGCTTCACGAATGGGAACACAAGCCCTGTGAAAAAAATTGTGATTCACGATCAAAATAGTAAATTAATAACATCCTTGAAACCTGTGAAAAGTTCAACAATCCTTTGCATCAGCTCTAGAAGATACCAAAACAATTAAAGCTATAGAAAATGTCAAGCAAATGATTCTCCTCTCGTTCCCCTTAAGTTTCATGTTTACCTATAATAACTTTCATTAATGGCATTATAGTATAGTAACAACATAAGAGGTCATTCAATACTATAAGGAAAATGTAAATCTATAATACCTTTCTCAGTGAATCACCAAAAGTTTGAATTGATTAATCATCCATTCCAATTGTAGTGATGTCATTATCCAAAGGGTGGAAAGCTAGACATGTTGGTGCTGGGGGAGGGAGCATGTATCTTCCCATGACCTACATCAACATGGGTTTCTTTATAGATTTAAAAAACCATAGATAAATATAACTAAGATACGGTCAACTTCTATGTAAAATTAGAATTAATGGAACTTTTCATTCATGTAATACATGATTTACAATATTACATAATATAAGTTCAATAATTCAGATGAATCACAAATGCAGATAGGAGCACAAAGAAAAAACATGAGCATTCGCTATACCAATTGTCTAAAAAACAAATGCAAATAGGCATTTTGATAGAAAACTATTTCTCACCCCAAATGTTAAGAATTTGAACAATGTCACTTTCCCATCGGAAGCAGACAATATATATGAATTATTCTTTGACAAAACCATGGAAGGAACAACTTCTTCTACGTTTTTGTTACTGGTGTCATTTACCATAAAGATACAATTAGGTGGCTGAAAAAAGTGTGGTTGAACACTTGTTGTAGCCTACAAAATAAGTTCCAAAGATTATTCAACTTCAATGTACAACTAAAATCAGATCCATTTACTGCAATTGACATTGAAAGAATTTGAAAGACACACATTTATAGATGGATTCTGGTTATTCTGTGGTCATATCCATTGCTTATGTACAACATTATTGTCCAAAGCTAAGAGAACAGAACCTAAATGTATGTAAAGTAATCTAACAATCTGTTGAGCCTATCTATTAATAAGAACTATTGTTTTAAATTTTATCGACTATGTAATGCAAAAATATTGCAGATGAACAAAAATAATAAGTTTCCCAACAAAGAATCTCACCCTCAATAGTTCTTGTGGAATTTTTTATGAGTTTTTAGTTCGGAGAGGAGAAAATCCAATTATGTTTGAAAGTGGATCCTATAATTTCGAGATGCCATAATTAATTTTTGGCTATGAATTTGTACATATGAGTAGTGAAAAGCTAAGAGAACCATAGGGATTTAATCAATGATAAAGATGAAATCTTACCATATAGTTCAAATTCTACCATCATATAGACTATGGAATGACCTTTTTGTCTTTGGTGAATAGTCTCTTCAATGAATGAAGTTAACACTTTTAAGGGGATAAGTTCTAGGTCTAAGATATAGTCATATTTGGTGCTACAACAAACACATAAATAATGAGTTGGTTATACAAGTAAAAATATAACTGAATCTATTTGTCCATTTGTGAAAATATGTGGATAACATGAAATAAAACAGAACTTGGTAAAATGTACATGTAACATTTGTATAGAGCATAAAGAAAAAATGAGTAATGAATGACAGTGTAAATAGTCACTTGTATGAATTGAAAGGAATCAAGGCTGGTATGTTTGGATTTTGAGTGAGACAAATTATGAAAATTCAAAGTGTTCTTGTGGATGCAAAATGCAAGGTCTATAAATGATGGCACAAGAAAAGAATGAACAGTTTAACGAGATTAGAAATTTTAAAGTATGTTCCTTACCATGGCTCATGTGTCACTTGTAAAAAGTCTCCAAAGGAATCCTTTCATTCCACCCCTTGTACATAAACTTAAATGTGTAACAATGACTCTATGATGAACTTTATACTTTTGGGAAATGGCCATAAGACCAAACAAACATTGCTTTGAAGCATGATTGCGAACATTTAGACTTTTGTTTTAAAACAATTATATTTTTTTATTTACAATTAGATATTAGTTTTGTTTTGTATTTTAGGGATACATTTAAAAAACATTTTAAGTAGATAATTTGTAAAAATGTCTTACAAGAATATTATTGGAACCAAAAAAATACAATAGAAAAGTGTACATATGACAAAGTAGAAGATAATTTGTATATTTTTCAACTTTTTGACTTTAAAATACAAAGCTAATAAGTTACTTGGTGAATTGGGAACTTCCTTATATTCAGGAAGTAAACTTTTACAATTGTCTATGCCTCTAAGGAAAATTAACAAATGAAGCAAAAGTGACTCTTTAACGAGGGTCTGTACATACCTGAGAGAGAGATATAGAAAAAGATCGAAGCTAGGTTTACAAAGGAAGAGGAGTACATATAGCAACCTAGAGGCAAGATGGCGCATTTTAACTTAGACAATGAAACTAAGGAATCGATTCGACAACATTTTTATTTAAACAAGGGCAGGCTAAAAACACAATTAAATTAGAAGTGCAAGGAATAACGAGATCAGAAGGAGCAACTAGAGGGTATGAAAAAAAATTGTCTCAAAAACCAATTAACAAAACACATGTTCAAAAACATAAGACACTTGTCCAACCTCCAATTTCCAAGCACTAAGGCACATGTCCAAATGCAATTTGATGGAGTGACAAGGAATCTAATTTTATTCTCCTTGTTTAAGGGTTGATATTACAAATGGAAAGTTTGCAACAATTAACAACGTAAGTAAGTTATTTTCACAATAGAATAATATTCCGCATGTTATATGTTGTACAACAGGAACAAGAATCAAATTTGAACAGGGATGAGTAGGAATAGTAGATCATAGAATAAGAGGATGAAAAAGGTAGGGTTACACAATTAAGGTTGGAATTAGCACACACGACCAACTAATAAGGGTTAACATAAGAGAAAGGTTAAGCACCATAAATGATGGTCTGATAAACGCTTATCACATTGCAAAATGAAGCATGCACAAAGAAGTTGGGGATAGAATCCATTTTATCTCTCTCTCTGAAATGTACAAGTGTTTAATACACTAATTGAAATGTATATCATCACCATATAAGGAAGGTCAAAATTACATGTTGGGAACAAGTATTGTCGTATTCATAGTATCAATTGTCACAACTAATTGTATTGTTTTTTTGCTAAAAGCATATAAATAGATTTGTATTAATAAAACAAAACCATATCTATTTGCAAGGTTTTGAAATATCTTCAAAAAGGGGAAAACATGTGAGAATAGTACAAGTTTTCTAATGTAAAAAAACGTCTAACCTGAAGCGATAAATGAGGATACACGATTCTAAAATATATTAAAGTACGTGAGGGTTTTTTTTAATAGTCATGAACCAACATACAGATTTTACAACTGCAAAGTCAAAGAAAGAAATAAAGATAGAAATAGATGAAAGCATGTATTTTATTACACAAGAACATAATAGAAACCATTTATATCCATAAACCATTAAACAAATTTGATTACTGCAAAGGGAAGTAAAGAACAGAACATGAAAAAACAAATGAGGTATAAATCGTTAACCACAAAGGATTATTGCAAATAGAAATAAACAATTGAGCATGTAAAGAAAACTAAGCATTATGTTTTTTGAGCTATGAAATATCAAGAGTGTTAAGTATAGCTACAAAATCATAGCTCATAATACAAATTAAAATCATAGAGTTAGAAGGACACACACACACACACACACATTGTTTTAAAACAGAGTGAAAGTAAAGGACAATAAAAAACATGTTGTGACAACATTTTTAAATGTGCATTTTGAAGTTGAATAAAAAATAAACATATGTAACAGATAAGTGCAGGGAAATACACAACAAGAAAAGTGAAAGTGCAACAAAACAAAGTTGACCTAACAAGTTTATAGTAAGTATATAAAGAGTTCAAAGACGTTGTAAAGGGATCTTACTGGGGGAGATGACATATAAAAAGAGGAAGAGTATAAGTTGCTAGAAAAAAAGACGCCAAAACAAAGTAGGTAAGTGTCTATAATACTAAACTCGACAAGGAAAGTATAGGTCAATCATATATGCATGCCGAGTTATGGCAGCAACAACACCAAGTACAAGAGATTAAGGGACCAAGATGTGGATTTCTTGCACCAAATCTTGTCGTATATACCTGACTGTATATCTTTCATGTATATGCATAAAACATTGAATAATTTTCTTCAATATAGAGAGAAAATTTGTTGTTGGAAATATGCAGCTAGTTGGAAGCAAAGACGATTCTTCAAAGTTTGTTTTCATCTGTTACATTGCTTTTGTATGATCGTTTATTTATTGATAGTAGTACGAATTTTTTCTCAAGTATGGTAAGTCAAGCTCTGTTTTAAAGGAAGGAAACTGAACATGTTGGAGAAGGTCTTTCAATTTAAGGAGTAGTTGAATCGTTGGATGAGTGTAATTAATTGGAAGAAGAGAGGATGATTTGAAGTATCTCTCTTTCTCTTGTAATAATTCCCTTTGATCCTTAATTTGTTTATTTTTTTGTAAGATTGTAGTAAATCCTTCTATTGCCTAAAAATATAATAGTTCACATCAAGTTCACATCCCTTCCAACATAGGGAAAATAGGCCAAACAGAACGAATTTGGACCCTCCCAACAGAGGGAAAATAGATCCAAATTGTTTACATAGAAGTCTTAATCAGTCTACCTCGAAAATAAATAAGACTAAACCATTTACAAATAGAGTTTTTGTGGATAAGTCTCCTTCAATTCTTCATCGATCAAGATTTCAAAATAGAAAGTAAGTAAACAAACAAAGAACATACTAAAATAACTGAGATGCCTACTTGTCACCCGGGCTTGAGGGAGCTTCAGTTCCTGAGTTCAAGATGATGCCGAGATGAGAGGAAATTTGTTGTACATTTATGGTTATCTCGTCTAGTTGAAGGAGGATAGCTTGATGAGATTCTCCTCTTTCAATTAGGGAATTTCTCAAAAGAAATTTCTGGTGCCAAGAAATGTCCAGTGTTCTCATGTACAATGCAACACGAACACGAGGGGAGCCTAGATCCGGAAGTAGTGCTTCGAACTGCTTGCAGACCTCTTCATCAGGAGTGCAATTCCTAGCTACTCTTGCATCAACTTCAAATTCTTCTATTTCTTCTTTGATTTCTGTTGAAATCTTCTCTCTGTAAAGACGAGCACCCTTGACAATGTTCCTCCTAATTCTGGAAGGGTTGGCAGGAGGTAAGGATGAGAAGCTTGCCTCCTTATCTTTCCTATGTCTATACTGGCGTGAATTTAGAGGCATCTTAATATGAAACAACATATATGGTTTCCAAGAAGGAGAATAATTGAGGCTGTTGCACTGAGATGAGAGCAAGGGCCAAAGATGAACATGAAGAGAGAATGCGCAGAGGAAAATTCTTAAATGCTTCAATATAGAAGTGGAGGCCTCCATGAGTGGCTCTAAGGGCTTGGGAGAGAAGTTACACAGAGTATGCTCCCTCCAAATCAGATCGGGGATTGAGTTCAGCACCGAAGAGAAGAGAGAGGTGTTCGGCCTTTGCGGTTCAAAAGAATGCCATTGAGGTAACTGCACCTAGGGAAGGTTGGAGAGGACCAAATAGGAGGCCCTCATAATTCCATAAACCAGACATACAAGATCAAGAAATCCATAGACAACAAATGAGCTTAAACTGAGAAACCAATTTCCATATAAATGCGAGAGTACCATAATTACACAGGATGGAGGATGAGATCTAGTACCTAGGAGGTTGTCCTTCTGGATCCCTGCCATCATTTCCCAAGAAGAGAAAATTGTTCTACATGATTGCTTCCCCTCCATATCTACTTGCTACCACTGTCATATTACAGCCATCATGATCTGCAATATTAACTGCACCACTACACATGCTCGAGTGCACTTGAGGTTCATATGGCATGGGCCATGCAGGGGGTTGTGAGGTGGTGGCGTTAGGATATGCCACGTACCTCTAAAGTGTGCCTCCATATTCCTTCATAAACACCCTCCGTGGGGATTTGAAGTCCCGCTCCTGGATCCTGATGATATGATCTCTAAAGGGTTGAGCTTGGAAGAGATCCCAACAGATATCCAAGGTTTCGTTGTTTCCTTCTACCCCGTGATTAGAAAGTCTATCCGCTAGCTTGTTTCTCATTCTTTTTATATGGCTTGATTGAATTGCTGCAAATGATTTGAGATAGTATCGCAGCTGTTCTTGTATCCAATCTAGCGGCCATTTTTATTTATTTTGTTGAGTGGGGTTCCATTAGTAAGATTCTTCACTGTGTTTATTATGAGTTGAGAATCACCTTCTATCACTAAGGTTGTACAAGCATGTCTTCTGGCAATATAGATCCCAGATAGAAGTGCCTGCAATTCTGCTACATTGTTAGTAGAAATTCCTATGGATTCCAAGTAAATATGCAAGATTCCCCCCTTGTCTATTCTAAAAACTCCTCCAATAGTTGCTAAGCCCGGATTCCCTTTCTAGGGTTCATAAAAGTTTAACTTTATAAAAGGAAAAACCGGGGGAGACAAAGATGAATGGGTGAATTCTTTGGGCTGAGGAGATTTTGGCATTCCCCTTGAATCAGAGAGATGAAAATCCTAGGCCTGTAGATATAAACGTTTAGATGGAGAGAAAGATAGAGCCTCTTGTGTCCAAGATGTAATTTGCACAGTCTCAGGAATATTAGATTTGATAGTGTGACTTACTTTCTGAAATTTGAGCATCTTGAGTTTAAATATTCTTCTATTTCTTTCTTTCCAAATGGTCCAAAGAACGAACCCTAGAAAGAGCTTCCATAGTCTATTTAGGATTGTATTGGTAAAAGGTTCGGGATTCCAATCATGAATAGTGTCATTGATGTTGTTTCTCTCTCTGTCCGTTCTTCTGAAGAGACATATCATGTTAGCAAACTTGCATTGATATAAGAGATGTTCTTTAGTTTCCTTCTCTTGTTCACAGAGCACACATTTAGAAGTTCCCATAAAACCTCTCTTAATTAGTTGGTCCCAAGTGAGAATCTTTCCATGCACCGTTAACCAAAGGAAGGTTTTTATTTTTATCCAAAGGAGGGAGTCCCAAACTTTACCCCATATAGTGTCGTTATGGAGAGCCTCTTGAGAGTGAGCCAGATGGTATGCTTCTTTAACTGAGAAGTGTCCTATAGGATGATATCCCCATCTTAGTTTGTTCATAGCCTGATGCATTATAATTTTTCTTGATTGCAAGTTCTCTCAAAATTCTGAGACATCCTAATTTGGGATTTGTTCTTGCCATGTTTCCCTTGGGAGCCAAACCCACCATTTATTTTGATATGGAGTTTTTGACCAGTACTGAGCTACTATGAATTTGCCTTCATTTTGCATTTTGATTTGTATGTCCCAGATATTTTTTTTGGATTGCAGAGGGGGAAGTTGCTGCCACGAATCTTCCCAAAACAAGGCAGTATTCCCATTCCCGATTTCCCAAAAACTGTGCTTTTTGATAATTTCCCTCTGCGCCCATGATGAATTCTAGATTATCGATCCTGAGCTGAGATCCTCCATTCTGATTAGATCATGTTGAGGCACCCCTGCTGCATATTTACCCCGCCAAATAATTACCCAAGGTAGGGAATGTTCTGTCAGGAACCACCACCATAATTTTGCATTAAGAATTCTATTAAGAATGAGAGGGTCTCTTAAACCTAACCCACCCATTCTTTCCTTAGTACATAGCTTGTTCCAAGCTACAAGGGGCCATTTTCAATTTTGCAGTGCACCTCCCCATAAAAATGTTCACTGAATATTCCTTATGGATTTGAGCACATGATGGGGAGCATCCATCACAGAGAACAAATATAAAGGCATTGCCTGTAAAAATGATTTTAAAAGAGTGAGTCTTCTTGGAAAATTTAGAGTACGGAACATCCAGGAAGAGAGTTTTCTTTCCATATTTGCCAAAAGATCTTTCCAAGAGGATTTCTTAATAGAAGACATAATGAGCGGGGCCCCAAATAATTTGGGGGGAAGAGATATCTTCTGAAAACCCAGAATCTGGGTGATTTTGAGCTAGGTAAGGATTAGGGTAGAAAAGAAAAATATTTTGGATTTGAGATTATTGATAGTCATTCCTAAAGCCTCTCCTAAATTTTTTAGGATATGATTGAAGGCTCTTGATTCTTTAACTAACGATTTACACATCAACATAGTATCATCCACAAACTGGAGGTGAGAGTGTTGGGTACCAGAAGTAGTGATTTTAAGCCCTTGGATGTGATTCTCTTGGACTTGGGCTACAATGAATCTCCTGAGTCCTTCTGCCAAAATGATGAAAAGGTAATGAGATAGAGGATCTCCCTGCCTTATGCCCTTGGAGCTAAAGAAAGTGGAGGTAGGGGGGCCATTTAAAAGTATGGAAAAGAAGGCAAAGGAGGCTAAGGCTAATATCCAGTTCACCTAGGAGGGGGAAAAACCAATGGCTAAAATCATTTTCTTCAAGAACTACCAGCTCATTTTATTGAAAGATTTGGACATGTCTAGTTTGATTAGAACACATGATTCTCGTGAGGTTTTGAGGGAGTGGATAGCTTCATGAGCAGTGATAATTCCATCTAAAATTTCCGTACCCTCAACATATCATGTTTTCTCAGGGGAGATAATGGTAGGGAGAATGGGTTTTAGTCTATTGGCTATGACCTTGGTGATTATTTTTTAAATCACATTACAAAGTGCTATTGGTTTGAAGTTAGCAGGATCATTAGGTTTTTCTATTTTGCAAACTAGGGTAATAAAGGTAGAGTTGATAGCTGGGAGAATGAGTCCCAAAGTTCTTGAAGCTTATACCACCCTCCAAAAATCCATATTGACAGTGTTCCAGCAGGCTTGGAAAAATTCCATTGTAAAGTCGTCAGGTCCTAGTGATTTACTAGGGTTCATGTCCATAATTGCATCTTCCACTTCCCTCAGTGAAATGACCTGAGTGAGACTGTAATTCTTCTCCTGCGAAATAATTGAGCGAATGTAATGCAACATTTGATTTATTGTAGGGGATCTGTCTTCCACTTGTTCTATCAGTAGTTCCTTGTAGTAATGGATCAACTCCTGCTCAATTTCCTCTGTGGTTTACAACGTTTCTTCTTGGTGAGAATTGAGTTTGATTATCTTGTTTTGTTGGCTTCTTTACAACATTGAATAGTGGAAGAAGTTAGTGTTTCACCCCCCCTCCTTTAGCCATTTTACTCTAGATTTTTTCTTCAAAAGATCCTCCTCCTATTTATATTTGATATTTATTTGAGCTTGAGTGTCCTTCTCTTGAAGTCTAAGATCTTTCATGTAACTAGTTTGGATGGATTGGAATTGGTTAGTCTTTAGCTTAGTTTCTAGTTTTATTTTCTCCTCAAAGATGTTTCCAAACTCTTCTTTGTTACAAGTATTGATTTCACTTTTCAACTGCTTTAATCATTACTGAAAGGTGTACATACATGATCCTTCCAGATGAGCTAAGTCAAGCCACCAATCTTTGGCCTTAGATTGGAAATATGGATGAGAGAGCCAGAAATTTTCAAATATGAAAGGTATTTTTTTGTGGGGACCTTCAAGATCCATTATGAGGAAAACAAGCCAGTGATCTAAACCCATCATTGGCAAAATTGTGGTAGAGATATTGATGTGGTTTTGCAGAAGGAAGTCTGAAACAAGGAAATTGTCTAGCCTACAGGCTATTTGGCGCTCACCCCCTCTACAGTTGTTCCAAGTGTATGTACCATTGGAGGTTTGCATATCTACTATCCTGAGATCTCTGATTAGCAATTGAATTGTTGAACTGTCCCAATCCAGTTTTCGAATGTATCCTTTTTTTTCCTCTAAGGAGGATATTATGTTGAAATCCCCTCCAATAATCTAGTTTAGGGATGGAATTTGATATTGCATCCATCTTATATGATTGAGAAAACTAATATTTTTGTCTATCTGTTGCGTTACATAGACATTGGTAATCACTCCTACTTGGTTAGTCCCAATTATTCTGAACCATCCTGAAAGAGTGTGGAGAGACGATAAAAAAATTTCCATATGCAGTAGATTAGGATCCCAAATTATTCCCCAGCCTCTTGAGATACCTATGGAATCTAGAGCCATTACCTGGGCATTTTTCCAACATTATTTAATGAAGTTTTGTGGCTTTTTCTCCAAGCATTTAGTTTCTTGAAGCATTAGAACAACAGGTTTTTTAGAGAGAATCCTATTCTTGAGAGGACATCTTTTGGAATAATCTCTTATTCCACTAATGTTCCATGTAATGAGTTTTAATTCCATAATAAAACTTGATATTGGAAGTGCCTCTCTAAGGGGGATTTCTATCGTGAGTCTATTAGATAGGCTCCCAATTCTTAAATTAGCTCTTTGTTAGATTTTCTTCCTTTTTTCAAAGTAGTGCTCTTAATTTTTGGCATATCCCTTTTTTTAATGATCTTTGGCTCCTAGTTGAGATTTAATTGGGCCACTCGCAGAGCGTGCCCCATGGTTAGGAGATATCTTATCCTTATTCATTGAGTTGTACAAATCTGCTAGAATATCCCATTGATGATGAGGGATGTTTGTTGTTTCTCCAGATGTGATTGTTGCTGCTAAAGTTATGACATCGAGCTCTCCAAGATCCATGTCGTTAGTATCTAATGTCTCTTCTTCTTCATTCATTATTTGATCCTCTGCAGCTGGGAAAGTCAAGGTTTTAGCGGTATTAGGTAGAAGAAGAAGAGGAGGGTCTTTCAAGGAAATATGGATAATGGGGTGTGAGTTTTATTGGATGCTCACAAGGGAAGGGAAAGGGGCTTTCTTCTCTTGGGATTCATGTTGTTATAGAATAGAGAAGCAGTTTTGGACAAGAGTAATCGGGGTAGGGTTGACTGTAGGGGTCTTCTTGTTCTGCTTATGTTTCCCTCCTGCTTTAGTAAAATTGTCCTCATATACTCTGGGGTTTGAAGAAGGAGAGTAGGGCTTGATATTCAGGGGACAATATTGAAAGAGGTGTCAATGCTCATGGAATTTACAACATATAAAGGGAATGTGCTCATAGTTAATGGGTTGGAACCAATCTGAATCACGATGGATTAGAAAAATAGCTTCACTTAGGGTTTGTTAGATATCAAGGTATAGGTATATTCGAGCTTAGGAGGTATACCTCCCTGCTAGTGTTGCATCGAATATTTTTACAAACATACCCAGCATATTTCTTATTCTCGTGAGAGTTTCAATATTCCAAAACTCCTTGGGTAGGGAATAAATCCTGGCCCAAACTGGGAAAACCTTGAAGTCTTCCTTTTTTAGGGAAAAATCTTCCTTCAAGTTGCACATGTACAGACCAGGCAAGTTCAAGAAGTATGGTCCACCTTGAAAAATTATGTGTTTGTCCTCCAGATTATGAAAAATAACTATGAAAAAACCTTTCGATCCTAGTTTTACCTCGCATTGTCCCTTCGGTTTCCAAGTATTGATTAGCCATCCAACAAGGTATTTTCCTGAATGTCAAAGACCAATGAATTTAAAAAGTATAGCATGGTCCTGCATGAATTCAATATGTTGACTTACCAAAGTCGAGGTTATTTCATATTGTGTGATTTTTAGAGTTCAGGGATTTCACTTGGAACCTTCTTTGTCTTTATCCTCCTTTCTAGAAATTTCAATCCCGTGAGACTTTGTTGTATTTGAAGATTCAGGAAGAGTATCTAACAAACATTCTCCTCCCAATCTATTCCCAGTTTTTGTTGGAGATGTAGAAGCCTTCGTACCATGCAACACCAGAGGTTTGGATGCAGGAACCCTTCTTGAGAGCACAATGCTAAAAGAGGGAATCTTTATGCCCCCACTGCTAGCCACCATGGCTGCCAAACGGTGAGAAACCCTAGAAAAAACCTTAAACCCTAGAAAAATAGTCAAATTCTCAAAAATTGTTGCTCTCAGAAACTCCAACATTGAACCTAATTGAAATTCTTGATCCCTAATTTGTTGATAGTGATATGGAAATGTATTAAAAATTTCATAGTGAAATATGTTTGACAACTGGAGCAAAAAAATAGATATGAAGACATTGTAGATTTTGTATGTTACATGCAAGAAAAAATTATAGTGTATACCAAGTTCCCTTGTTTGAGAAAAAAAAGTTTACTTTTTAGAGTAATAATACATATATAGGTAATACAACATGGACATGTTGAAACAATAAGCAGTAACACATTCAAGTACATGAAAGCAATTTTTCATTTGATGCTAACAAATGAACATGTGATAAAGTGGTTAATTGCTGGGTTGAGTTGAACCAATAAATGGTGAAACATATAAGTAAATGATACATCTCAAGAAGAAACACATTCTATTTATTTTGCAATTGTAACAATACATTCAATAATGGAAACAACATAAGTGTGAACAGTTAAAAAAATGTTTTCATGGAAAGTATATGTTTAGAGGAAAAATAGTACATCCTTAGAACAAATAATTAAAAGCTTCAAGTAGAATGTGGTTGTAAAGACTTTCAAGCAAGTAAGGTTTCCTATTGTTTCCTACATTGGATATATGGATTGTCTTGCATTCGAGAGTATCTAGAAAAAGAGAAAGATGGAGATATGTGAAGGTCATATATATATTTAACTCTTGATATTGCAGTGAATGTAAGACCTTGTCTGTCAATGTTTCCAATATCTATTGTTTCATTTTGTAGGGTCATACCTTGTGCTTTATGAATTGTTAAACCCCATGCCATGCGGAGTGGTAGTTTTCTATGTGATCCTCTTGTTATGGAAGAGATGGGAACATAAGTAGGATTAGAAGCATCCCATGGGGGTCCTTTTTAGCGGAGGAATTTGACAACAGCAAAGGATGGTAAGGTAGGAGGTTGATTGTTGGATTTATAAGCAATGTCAATTATTTTTCCAAGTGAGTCAATAACCAAGCCTGCTCCAACCCATACATTAGTAGTTAACATGACTTGTTGAGCAATAGAAACAATGACCTTTCATGGAAATTTTTCATCATCTATGGATTGACGAACATGTTATTACTTTGTTCTACAAAGCAATGTTCAATTGGCATGTTAAGGTGTTTGCGCATGTGTTTGTTGTGAAGTGCTACAAAGCTATTTGTGGCATACAAGTGGGTAGAATGTTCAAATGAGCATTTTTTTGCATGTGAAAGGGATGAGGTTGTTCTTGTCATTAGGAGTGGCTAGTCTTCAAGATTTGGTGTTGCATTTCGAAGGTTCAATAAGAGTTGGCGAAAGGAAATTTGAGAAGGTCTACCGTCCTTTTTGGAAAAAAATGTTGTTGAGCATGACAAAAGTATCGAATGTATGCCAAAGACCATTCCCAAGGGACACACCTACATACATGGGGATGTCCTTTATATCAGGAAATTGGTCAAAGTCACAAGGAAGGATCATGGAACAACCACCAAACGGGATTATACAGTGCAAGGGGAAAGATTCACGTAAACATGCATCAATTAGAGTTAAAATTTTTGGGCCAATCAAGCTCATTTCATCAATGAGAATATATCGAATATGGCAGAGTTCTTCTTGAAGGTTTGAAAGGGATTGGCCTTCAAGAGGGTGCATTTCATAAATGGGTATTCAAAGAGTAGAATGTATTGTAAGCATGTATGGTAATGGAACAACACCAATTGGATCTAGGAAAAGCAATGGGGAGGGATTTTGTCCAGATGCTCTTTGGAGTGAAAATTTCAAGCACGAAATGAGGTTAGATTTCCTAGTTCCTGCAGTACCTTGAATTACCATTTTGAGTGGGTGGGATGGTGTAGTGTTTCTAAAGTGGGAAATCACAAGATCAAAGGCTATGCGTTGTGTGGGAGACAAGGAATCAAGTGAATCAGACAATGTTGAGGAGTCTTCATGTAGTTAGGTGGACAAGCGATTGAAGTCAATGGATGATATGGTTGTTTCATGCTAATGTGTAGGTACATTATTGTGTGCCCAATCATTATTTTTGTCAAAATCACGATGTCCAATCACTTCAAGATCATCAATATGGATGTCGTTTCTTGAGTGGATCTGAGAGAGAAGTTCCCATTGAACCATGGTATGGGGAAAGGGAAAGGGAATTGGATCAGAGGTTGAATCATCACATGGAGGTGCATAGGGTTCTTCTAGTATGCATTCAAGATGCCACAAAAAATACGTGTCTTTAATGCGATGCCAATGAGAAATAATGTCAGAATTTGTGGTTCCAATATCCTCAAGGAGGGAACAAAAAGGTTTGTATATAATAAGTTCACTCCAAAAAAATGGTTCAAAAGTTGAAGAATCAAAGGGAGGAATGGAAGTGAATTGTATAAAGACTCGAACAATCTTGCGACGCAAGTTTGGTTTCCATGGATTTTTTTCCTATTAGGTGAGAAAGACCAACAACGAGCAGCTTCAAGTAGAGATAGATGCTAAAGAGAAGGGGGTATTTGCATGTATGCAAAAATGAAGGGGAAGGGGGGGGGGGGGAGGG
This sequence comes from Pseudotsuga menziesii, assembly GCA_001517045.1. NCBI lineage: Eukaryota > Viridiplantae > Streptophyta > Pinopsida > Pinales > Pinaceae > Pseudotsuga > Pseudotsuga menziesii. The sequence continues at coordinate 274,115 of LPNX010807473.1, forward strand.
GGGTTAGTTGTGTCATTACAGACATGGAGAAAAACACTTTGGCTCACATTCAGGGTAAAAANGTAAAAAAATGAACGGCTGCAAAGCAAAACCGAGATTTTTTGGAGCATGTGGGAAGTATCTTGTGCGTTGATGTCTCATTCTGCAACTATTTGTTCAAGGAATCTCCTCATTGGTTGAATAACAAGGTCGTCACTTGGTGATGCATGTGCAAGCCGAGAGAGAGAATAGCATGGTAGATTTCTGATTTTGGCTCTACTTTCGATGCATACTTTTAAATATATTTTAGGATAGAATTCCTAGAAAGAACATGTTGGAAATCAGCATTAGCCCTCCATATTGAAAACATGGTTGGGTTGTCAATATTTATAAGGGAATCATTTCTTGAATGATTGTAGTTTTTACGTCCATTTGCATAAATGAGCAAGGAAGAAGTAGCTTCTAGGTAAAAGGGGAAACCATAATGAAATTTAAGAGATGTTCCCTTTTTACAAAGGCAAGTTGATTATGAACATTTGGTGTGTCTTTGAACACAATTTACAAGTTCTTCATAGTCAACCAAGTAGTTTGATGCAAGTATGGATGGTGCTCCAAGACTACATGGATAATTTGTAGAAGACTGATGTAACCCAAAAGTGGAACAGTGATCGAAACGAGGATTACAGACTGCAACATATCTATCAAAATAATGTTTTGCAGCTTCAACTGCAACAACATTTTCCCAATCCAATGTGTCCATATTTGATGCATCTGCTAACCAAATAAAACCATGAATGTGCACAGATCCCCTATGTTTCCATTCATACCTACATGGGAGAAAAAGGAATTCATTAGAAAGCAATCTTTTAGAGTGACAAACATGAAGAGAAGGATAAGAAGGAAGAGATAGTAAAAGACCTGCACCAAGAATCGGTTATATTAAGGCCTTTTTGAAGCAACTCTTCAAGGAATATTTTGAATCTAGTGTGCATGTATTGTGATGTAATATGTGGATTGGATATGATGTTGTGAATCTTCCATTGATGGTGTTGATCTAAATTTCCAAGTCATTAGGTAGGCATCAGAACATGCAAATCTAGCATTTTGTGTCAATTTCACTAAGGGTGAAGAAGAAAATTGGTGTACCTTGTTGATTGATCATATTTGTAATTTAAGTTGTACTTTTGTTCCAATACGAATGTGTTCCACGCAACCTAGACCCAAATCATGCGACCCTTTCAACGATTTTGTCATTAGGCAAGTCTTGTAACTGGTTAACAAGCTCAAGTATTGTGGCAAGGAGTGTATCTTCAAGTTTACATTTGAAAAAAATAGAAGAAGTACCATGACTTCAATGCCACATAATGAGATTGTATATGTAGTAGAAAAAGCAAGGATGCTGGCCAAATCAGTCATCATGATAGTGAATGAGGTGAAGCGCATATTCGTGCATCTCAACTTGATGAATATGTGGTTGTTTAAGCATTGCAACACCTGTGGAAAAAAAGGTCGGAACGAAAAGGAACCGTTTCACAAAATATCGACGATTCTCAGGAGTTATGGAAAGAGACTTATGGAAGGAAAATTGTGGAAGCCCATTTTTTGGAAAAGTGGGAAGGTGTATCCGTAATCCACAATCTGATTGCGGAAGTTGATTTTGAAATTTGGGAACTTCATATCCACAACCCATAATCCACAATTATGGAAAGGTTGTTGTTTAAAGGAAATTGCAGAAAAGAAAATTACGAAAAAGGAAATCGTGGAAGGACTCAATTACAGAAATTGACTTGCAAAACTAAGGTTGCAGAAACAATCTTGTGGAAAGTTGGTTGTGCAAGAAGGGTTGCAGAATCCATCTTGTAGAAGAAGATTTTAATCAACATTTTAAGTTTATTAAAAGGATTTTTAGGACTGCTAGTTCTTACCTGCCATCATTTTGTTTAGGAATGGGATTTTTTCTTAAATGCACCTTAACTTATGATGATTTCAAATTTTTTGTTAGGTAATTTTCTTCAATAGGTTTGTTGCAACATTTTTGCTTTCATAATTGATTTTCCTTTCTATAGGGGACAATAGAGAAAGGAAATGCATATATGTAAAATGTGTTAAATTACTAATGGTGGGTGCCGAATGAATGTACACTATTATATTCCATTAAAAGGAAAAACAACAATGAGATGTCTATACACAGTATAGATATGAAAATAAGCAATTGTCATTTCCTTTGAAATACACAAATAGAAAAGAAAGTTTAAACATAGCAAGAATAACTATAGATCATGTGTGCAAATAAAAATTTACATTATGATGCAAAATATAGCTCTAAAAAATGACTTTATATTTGCATTGTTGCTTGAGAGTTCATAATGCACGTATTTGGGCAATTGGATAGGTGTATTGCGTGTTTTCAAAGGGGTTTTGTTAAGTGGGTTTCTATGGTTGCTTATTACCTCTGTTTGCTACTTGAGGGTCCATCATGTGCATATTTGGGCAATTGGATAGGTGTCTCACTTGGTTTGATAGGAGTTGCTTCTAATTTCACTATTCATAGCATGACAAGCATGTTGATATTTAGGGCCTGAAGAGAAATTTTTTTTGAATTCCTAAGAAATTAGGTAGGACTTCAAGAGTTAAAATATATTGCTTTTTATAACACATGGAATATGAACAATTTACAAAGAAAATGCAAATTGGCATAGTTTTTTGTTAGCTGAGTTATGATGCAACATTACTTTGTAATCTCATTGTGGGTTTCTTATTTTCCCAAAGAAAAGATGACAGTAATTTCATTAGTCAACACATGGAAATCATTCTAATGTTCAATTTAGAAGGTTTCAACAATCAAGCATGCGTAAATCTAGATTCACAACTCTATCTCATATGTGTTGCATGGCTGGAGCACAATTTGGATGCAAAAGGAACTTTTGCAAACCAGTTGTTTGCTACAAAAAATGAACATTGAAGGAAAGGTGATAGAAGACAATTTTAACTAAAAAAATGTGTACAAATCAATTTCTAATTACATTAGTGAAAACATGGGAAGCATGTTCATATTTACTTGTAAAGGTTTCCACGGTCAAACATAGATAAATACGGATTGACAACCAAATCCCATATCAGCTTGTTTTGATGCACAGTTGATTCAATTCTATAATTGAGAAAATGGGTAGTGTTAGTGCCAGAAATTGTTCTCAGACTACTAAAGAACAAGCCAACACAATCTCATAAAACAGAATTAATTGAAACAGGTTTTTTAGGGTTCTGGTTTTGCAGTTTGTAAACAAGAGGGTAAAACTCATAAGGCTAAAACAAAAACTAAATCATGCACAATATAAGACTAAGATGTATAATATATGTAACATAAAACAGAAAAGCATAAGCACATAACTGAGTTTCATCCACAGTTCATAAGCATTCCATGAGAAACAACCTTAAACAAGAAATGAATTCATAAACTGAGTGATCACACTAATCAGAAAGGAAACCAACATAGAAGAGAAAATGGGCTTATAGATTGCACATATAACATAATCAGTAATCCAACATGCATAAGATTTTTCTGAAACTTAGCTCTGTATAGTAGTTGAAAGCCTCCCCTTGTACAAAAATTCGAACCTCTTATCTGGTTCCCCCACCCCTTTATATAATTACAAAGAATTAGTTCTATATTCCCTTCATTACGTCGAATTTGAAACTACTCAACAGTTACATTAACCAACTTTCAACTAATTGACTAAAAATAGCAAAATCGGATTCCTGGTAAATTTGGTGAATTTCTGAAAAATAGGTCTCAAAGAAGCTTCCATATCTCTCGATCCGTGACCCCTGTGTGAAACATGAGAGAGGTTTTTGTGAATGGATATGTTATGGAAAAAAACCTCTCTTGGTTTTTAAAAATTCATCTCCAATCAATAATAATATTTCCCGCACTATGAAGACTAAAACAGGAAAATATTAACTATTTTTAAACCCTTAAAAATAGGCTGTAAAGATTAAATTGAATCTTTCAAACCTTGAAAGTTGTTCCTAAACTGAGAGAGGTTTTTGTGAATGGTTATATTGTGAACAAAAACCTCTTTTTTTTTCTAAAATTCATCTCCATCATCTCATAATCCACGCTCAATTACAATGACCAAAACAAGAAAAAATAGAGCATAATTTTCAATAAACTTTGCACACTCCTTTCTATAATGTGGAAGTTTTATTTGACACTAATAGGATTCAATTTATCAAGCATTGGGATCTACTTTCTTTCTTCATGTACATCTGTAAGAATCTTCTCTTGTTCTAAAACACATTTACCTTCTTTCTGGTTCGTATCTTCATCAAAGGTATTTGCTGTGTCATCTTCAATGATTTCTGCTACATCTTCTAAATTCTACCCTTGAGATTCCAACTGATTATCTTCATCGATCTTCTTTTGTTGTCCACCTACAAGCTCTTCAATTTTCTATGTCGAAGACTCCACTTGAGTAGTTTGTTCTTCCACTTCAATAATGACTTCTTTCTTCAATTTTTTGACAAAAGGCTTAAAAAACAAAGGGTTATATTGTGAAATCAAACTTTGATTAACCCTTATGATATCTGTATCCAACCTTTCAGAAATACATACACCTAATAATACTATTAAAAGTATGAAAACAACTAAGTAAAGTAAATTTAAAATGAAAAATTATAAAATCAAAAATAAAAATAAGTATGCTATCAAAATACTTCAAAAACCAAACACAAAATCTTAAAGCAATAAGAAAACCATGTTTTGAAAACAAGCATACGGTCTAAAAATAGAAAACAAAAACTAGCTATAACATCTGGCTCCTGCTACGGGACGAAATCCTCCTTGTGAGGCTTTAAGAACTTGTAGACCAGTGCCTTCTATCATTTAACTGAACCTATTTGCCACTCTGCAAAACATCCATTGGGCTATGGAGTCTTTATTCAATCCTTCACACACCGGTATATGCAATGAAATTCAAATCTCTTCCCTTCAAATACTATAAAATTATTTGAGGAACCTTCCATTTACTGAATCAAATTGTAATCCCATTTCCAATGTAACTAGGAAAAAATTTCATCAACACACCAAAACTTGCTTCCAACTCTCAATATATGTATAATCAGAAATATTGGAAAACATGAAGAGCAAAGATCTAGCAAATTGTACTCACTTTCATCAAATGATGTCTCTAAGATAACAGATTTATAATTTAGTGTTGACTCTAAATAATCTGCCACTGGATCATAAAAATTTCCAAAAGTTACACTTTCCTGTTCTATGAAAAAGATAGGCTGTCCATAAGAATATTTTGTTCCATGAATATCAAACAGGCATTGGCAATAGAAGACATCAGGATCAGCTTGAATTTGCTCCATAATTTTTTGGACAATATCATCAATAATGTCAACAAGTTGAACCTCCTTTTCCACACTGTCTTCAAATATATAACTATCATACATTTGCTTCAGTTGTTCAAGGATAATGGACTGAATTCATTCCTAAATCTGCTGATCAAATTGTGCACAAATTTCTGGGTCTTTCTTTTCAATTTCATCATCATATTTATAAAAAAATAGAGCATCTTCATAATGGTTTTGAACAATAGATTTATCATAACCATGAATATAATAAACTTTTGATATAATGTTAAAAATGTGAACAACCTGGCTTTCATCGATTTTAGTATCAAAACAAAAAGGAATAGAATATAATTCATCATAGAATTCTTGTCTTGGAACCCCAATCTCTTCATCATAACGAGGAGCATTCTAGGAAATTTCAAATGATGATGCTGAAGGTTCATGTTTTTATTCAATACATAGCTGATCTTTAACAAAACAATGATTTCCAACAGTTTGTTGAACAAGAGATTGATATTCAACAGGATTAGCATTCAAATGATTATTAATACTGTTGAAATCATTATGAGAATATTCCAAACTATCTCTGTTGATCTCATCACTAGAATAATCTTCAACCTGACTTAAAACAACAACTTGATTATCGTAATGATCATGGAATTTTTCCTTGACAACAGTATCTGAAAATGTTACCTCTTCATATTCAACAAATTCTGAAACTACAACTTCTTCATGATATGTTTTGAATCCTTGATTATACTTATCATCATGATTTTTTGTTTCGAAAATTGTATTATAAAAATCATCCTACTCACAACAATATTTAAAAAAGAATTCAACTAAGAACATACGCTTACAATGTTTCCGAAAACATGTGTGGAATTCTTTCAGTAAGGAAATGCTAGTGGTGGGAACAGAAAAATACCATTCTCATGCATCTTGCTCGAGTGAATACATGAACATCTTCATGAGAACATCTTCATGTTGTATATTTAACTGAACCATATATTGATGAAATCTGATGAGGTGATATGAAGGATTATCCTCTTTGCTTTCTCTAAATCGTGGAAGACAATCTCCCCAAACATCCATAGTAGGTACTAGATTTGGAAAACCTGGAACGTTGAAAAATCTGAAAGGTGCAAACCTTCGAGCCAGAATGGCTTCCATGGTCTTCAGCATCTGCATCTTGAACTAGTGGAGTCGCCAATCAATTTGTGAAGACAGATTTTGTTTTTCCTTCTCGAAAAGTGGAAAGGGTGACAGTAGGTCAAATTAATTAGGGCTTCATAAAGCTGGGGATGACTGTGATCTCCTAATTTTCCTAGCTTCTTTCATAATTTTCTCTGGGTCTGAGACACCCAGGTGTAATGGTGAACTAGGTCTACCTCTTGTCCCAACTCCCTTAGTAGCCACTATGAACTATTTGGTGAAATGTAGTCATGATGATTTGCTGGCTTTGGTTCACCTCTCAAAACCAGTGGAATGATGAATAACCCAGGGAAAGTATGCTTCAACTTCGTCCCTGGCAATGGCACCAAAGATGTTAGTGCCAGAAATTGTTCTCATACTACTAAAGAACAAGCCAACACAATCTCATAAAACAAAATTAAGTAAAACAGGTTTTTTAGGGTTTTGGTTTTGCAGTTTATAAACAAGAGGGTAAAACTCATAAGGCTAAGACAAAAACTAAATCATGCACAATATAAGACTGAGATGTATAATATATGTAACATAAACTAGAAAAGCATAAGCACATAACTGAGTTTCATCCACAATTCATAAGCATTCCATGAGAAACAACCTTAAACAAGAAATGAATTCATAAACTGAGTGATCAAACTAATCAGAAATGAAACCAGCATAGAAGATAAAATGGGCTTATAGATTGCATATATAACATAATCAGTAATCCAACATGCATGAGAGTTTTCTGAAACTTAGCTCTATATAGTAGCTGAAAGCCTCCCCTTGTACAAAAATTCGAACCTCTTCTCTGTTTCCCCCACCCTTTTATATAATTACAAAAAAATAGTTCTATCTTCCCTTCATTAGGCCAAATTTCAAGCTACTCAGCAGTTACATTAACCAACTTTCAACTAGTTGACTAAAAATAGCAAAATCAGATTCCTGGTACATTTGGCGAATTTCTGAAAAATAGGTCTCTAATAAGCTTCCATATCTCTCGATCTGTGACACCTGTGCGAAAACGGAGAAACATTTTTGTGAATGGGTGCGTGATGGAAAAAAATCTCTCTTTGTTTTTAAAAAATTGTCTCCAATCAATCAGAATATGCCCCGCAAGATGAAGACTAAAACAGGAAAATATTAAATATTTTTAAACCCTAAAAAATAGGCTCTAAATATTAAATTGAATCTTTCAAACCTTGACATCTGTTGCGAAACTGAGAGCGATTTTTGTGAATGGTGCTCTTGTGAACAAAAACCTCTTTTTTTTCTAAAATTTATCTCCATCAGCTCGTAATCCGCACTCAATTGCAATGACCAAAACAGGAAAAACAGAGCATAATTCTCAATAAACTTTGCACACTCCTTTCTGTAATGTGGAACTTTTATATGACAGTAACAGGATTCAATTTATCAAGCACTAGGATCTCATTTCTTTCTTCATGTACATCTGTAAGAATCTTCTCTTGTTCTAAAACACATTTACCTTCTTTCTGGTTTGTATCTTCATCAAAGGTATTTGTTGTGTCATCTTCAATGATTTATGCTACATATTCTAAATTCTACACCTGATATTCCAACTGATTATCTTCATCGATATTCTTTTGCTATCCACCTACAAGCTGTTCAAGTTTCTGTGTCAAAGACTCCACTTGAGTAGTTTATTCTTCCACTTCAATAATGACTTCTTTCTTCAATTTTTTGACAAAAGGCTTAAAAAACAAAGGTATTGTGAAATCAAACTTTGATTAACCCTTATGATATTTCTATCCAACCTTTCAAAAATACATACACCTAATAAGCCCATTAAAAGTATGAAAACAACTAAGTAAAGTAAATTTAAAATGAAAACTTATAAAATCAAAAATAAAAATAAGCATGCCATCAAAATACTTCAAAAACCAAAATCGGAATCTTAAAGCAATAAGAAAACCATGTTTTGAAAACAAGCATACGGTCTAAAAATAGAAAACAAAAACTAGCTACAACAGGTAGCACGGGTTAATGATGTTTTTGGATGCTGAAGAAAGTTGAGGGCTTATCCTACACGTGTTTGGGTAGTTGGATAGGGGTATTGTGTCTTTTGGCAGGGGCTCTTTTAACTGGGTGCCAATGTAGATGGGTTTCATTTTTTGACAGGGTTCTGTTAATGGGGTTTTGGATGATTTCTTATTACCTCTGTTTGTTGATTGAGGATTTGTCATAAGATTTATTGATGCCCTATCAAGATTATTCAGTCCCATATGTCCTAATTACACATAACATGTTTGGAATGAATTTATTCTCATTAATAAGTTATTCTCATTTGGAAGTCAAAGCAGAGTGGCCAAATGTGCATATGCCCAAGCTAGCTCTTAAGTGAGAAAATAAATATTTAGAGGGTATGGTACCAAAAAGTAATTTTTTTTTCATTTATATTTATGAATTGTTACAACATTCATAAATCTATTCTTCATAAATCCATTCCAAATATGTTCTATGTAATTAGGACATATGGGGATGATTATTCTCGATATGACATCCATAAATCTGTCAATCTATATGTGGATTGATAGATTGATTTCATGCATGTTTGGTGGTCAATTTAGTTTTCTTAGCACATGTCTGGATTGAAAGCCCAATTTTTCTTGGTAATGTCCTTCACTTTTTTCGTTAAACATAAAAGTATTTTCAAAAGAAGATATTTGTTCTAAAGAAAGCAATAAAATGTCCAAAAAAAATTGCAACAACAATTTAAGAGATTAATTCAACTATAGGATTAATCTATACTCCAAGGTATACTCAGTCTGTAAATTACAGGTTTTAAATCTTCTATGTTTTTTAGGATCGTTAAACTTTTTATAGGTTCCATGCATGCTATTAATTTACTATTTTGTTGGTGACTCGTGACTATTTTATAGGGCTTCTATTCAAATTCGCTAAGACATTGCAAATACTACGATCAAACTTTCTCATTGTTGTAGGCACAACAGATCCCATTTTAATTGATAAAACGGGAACCCCACTTACTTATTATGAAGGGGATCTCGAATTTTATTATCTTTTTTGTGGGGTGTCATGAAAGTTGTCTTTATTTCTATATCTTTTTATGCTTTGGATTTAATAAAATTTGCTAAAAAGTATTGTTTTATGAATTTTGTGAATTGCGGAAAACATAATTTTTTTTAAACATGTTGTTTCTGCAATCCATAATGTGGATTACAGATGTTCAAAAATTTTCAGTTTCGAATTTCTCCTTTCTGCAATCCACAACGGGGAACGCGGATTGCGGAAACAATAAACTATTTTAAGTTGGAATTTTCATTTCCGCAATTCTGCAACACGCAATGCGGATTGAGGATTGCAAAAAGAATAAATTGTTTTAAGTTGAAATTTTCACTTCCGCATTTTTGTAACCCGCAATACGGATTGCGGATTATGGAAACAATAAACTATTTTAAGTTGAAATTTTCACTTTCGCATTTCCACAACCCTCAATGCAGATTGCGGAAATAATAAATTGTTTTTGAAATTTTCACTTCCGCATTTCCGCAACCTACAATGCGAATTGCGGAAATAATAAATTGTTTTAAGTTGAAATTTTCACTTCCACATTTCCGCAACCCACAATGCAGATTGTGGAAACCAAAATATGCAACTCATAATGTGGACAACGGATGTCAGAGAGCTTTTGTTCAATAAAAATAGAATTCTCGGTTCCGCATTTCCGCAACCCGCAATGCGGATTGCAGAAATCAAAAACCAAAATCCACAAATCGAAAGTTACTTTTCCGCAATTCTGCAACCCACAATGCATATTAAGGATTGTGGAAACAATAAACTATTTTAAGTTAGAATTTTCAATTCCACAATTCCGCAACCTGCAATGCGGATTGCGGATTATGGAAACCAAAATCAAATTTTTCAGAAATTTTATTTCCGCAGTTTCTTTTTTCGCTTTTCCTTATTTAATCCTAATCGTTGATTTCATTTAGATCTACGATCCAAATCAATATTGATCAGAGGATTGATGCATAATTATGTAATTGTATATCTTGACTATATAACTATTTATTCTAAAAATAGGCACAATCATTTGTTTTCTCTTAAACGGGTGTTTGAAAGGTGCAAGAAGTACGATTTCTCTCTGAACCCAAAGAAGTCCATTTTTGCAGTCATGGAAGGAAAACGTTTTTTTGCATTAGAGGAAATTTGGGGTCTAATAATGGGCCTTATAACAAAACGCACCAACAATAAATTTTATGAGTTGGAATTCAAGAGCCAATAGAATTTCAATAAAATGAGTCAACCATAATGGTTGAATTGACATATTTGTCATAAAAGAAAACAACTTTTTTTGTTCGTATTTTTTACATATATACCTATGTTTTTACTCAAATTCTGAGCAGGAGAGCTCATTGGATGCAGAATTTAATTCTGCATCCAACGAATACCCACACTGCATACTGTTGACAAACCCCGCTACCCCAAAAACAAGAAATAACTGAAAAAATGTGATGGGGTGAATCCACGGACCTGGGTAACACTTTTTGGCAAGCGGATTTCGGCAAATGCAAAAAAACGCACCTCGGTTGAGGGATTGTTAAACCCTCGACCGAGGTATTAATTTCTCGACCGAGGTTCTAACAAGCCCTCGACCGAGGTTTTTTTAAGCCCTCTGTCGAGGTATTTATTAACCCTCGGTCGAGGTTCTAATACCTCAACCGAGGGTTAATAAATACCTCGACCGAGGTATTAACTCGGTCGAGGTATTAAATCGAGCGAGGTATTCATTCACATAATTGAAGCATAACATTATTGAAATTGTCATTTCTTTGCTTATTTAGTGATTTGGTTCATAGAATTTTATTGGAAACATGGTATATTTCTCTCTAACTCTTGCAAGTCACTAGTTTTTTTTTCATTTAGAAAATAAATTATAAGCTTCAAGTCTTGTTCTTAATATTTATATCTCTGGTTTATTTTATCCCTTATATCATGACTTCACATTTTGCCTTATTATTGTGCATTTTCCCAAGAATTTGTACTATTATAATGGCATAAAGTGGCCTTGGTGATTTCTTATTATTCTTCATAGTCTTACAAGTTAATAATTTCCTTTAAGGCACCATCAATGTTAACTTCAACCCCTCA
>LPNX010807473.1:287869-300845 GCA_001517045.1 Pseudotsuga menziesii
GATGATAACATTATCATCACGTTTTTTTCAGTATTTCTTGTTTTTGGAGTATCGGGGTCTATCAAAAGTATGCAGTGTGGGTACTCATTGGATGCAGAATTAAATTCCACAACAAAGGATATCTCCCGCTCAGAATTTGAGTAAAAACATAGGGAGATATGTCTAAAATATGAACCAAAAAAGTAGTTTTTTTCATTCTTCCTCCAAAATTAATACAATTATTTTATTATTTTAACTATTATTTTATTATTTTCCTTAGGAGGCCCATTTTAGACCTCAAATTTCCTCTAATGGAAACATGTTGTGTCCGCAATCCGCAATCTGCAATGCGTATTACGGATTGCGGATGTCAAAAATTTTAAGTTTTGAAATTCTCCTTTACGCAAGCCCCAACCTACAATGCAGATTGCGGAATGCGGAAACAATAAACTATTTTAAGTTGGAATTTTCATTTCCGTAATTCCGCAACCCGCAATGTGGATTGCGGATTGCGGAAACAATAAACTATTTTAAGTTGAAATTTTCACTTCTACATTTCCACAACCCACAATGCTTTCACAATCAAGGTTTCCACAATCAAGCATGCATAAACCTAGATTCACAACTCTATCTCATATGGGTTGCATGGATGGAGCACAATTTGGATTCATAAGGAACTTTTGCAGACCGACTTTTTGCTAAAAAAAATGAACATTGAAGGCAAGGTGATAAAAGACAATTTTAACTGAAAAAATGTGTACAAATCAGTTGCTGATTGCATTAATGAAAACATGGGAATCATGTTCATATTTACTTGTAAATGTTTCCACAATCAAGCATGGAGAAATATGGATTGGCAACCCAATCCCATATGAGCTTGTTTTGATGCACAACTGATCCAATTCTATAATTGATAAAATGGGCAACATGGATCGAGGATGTTTTTGGATCCCAAAGAAAGTTGAGGGTCTGTCTTGCATGTGTTCAGGAAGCTGGATAGGTGTATTGTGTCTTTTGGCAAAGGCTCTTTTAAGTGGGTGTCAATGCATATGGGTTTCATGATTTGACAGGGTTCTTTTAATTGGGTTTTGGATGCCTACTTACTACCTATGTTTGCTGAGTGAGGATCCATCATGAGATTTATGGATTCCCTAGCAACATTATTCAGTCCCATATGTCCTAATTACACATAACATCTTTGAAATGAAGTTATTCTCATTAAAAAAAAAATTCTCATTTGGAAGTCAAAGTAGAGTGGGAAAATGTGCATCTTCCCAAGCTGGCTCTTAAGTGAGAAAATATATATTTTAAGGTACAATTTCTTAAAGGTAAAAGTGTTTTAATTTATATTTATGAATTGCTACAACATTCATAAATCTATCCTTCAAACTTCATTCCAAACATGTTCTATGTAATTAGGACACATGGGTCTGATTATTCTTCATAGGAGATCCATAGATCTGCTAATCCATACGTGGATTGACAAATTTATTTCATGCATGTTTGGTGGTCAATTTAGCTTTTTTGGTGCATGTATGGATTGGAATCCCATTTTTTCTTGGCAGTGTCCTTCACTTTTTCTCTAAAAATTAAAACTATTTTTAGAAGCAGACACCTATTCTAAAGAATGCAACAAAAGGTCCAACAAAAATTGCAACAACAATTCAAGAGATTAATTCAACTATAGGATTAATCTATATTCCATAAAAGTAGAGTTAGCCTTGGTAGACTAAACACCATGTTTCATAACTACTCTTACCCATTCCAAAATAACATTTACAAATAGTATGCAAAATGAAACCCTCAATTCGACAATAAACATATAGTAATTTACACTAGCAATCATTCCACTGTCAAAGGTATGCAAGATAAGCAAATTTTCCCCTTGTAGACTAAATACCATGTTTCAAAACTACTCTTACGCATTCCAAAATAAAATTTACTAACAATTTGTGAAATGAAACCCTCAATTTGACAATAAATATATAGTAATTCACACCAGCAATCACTCCACTATCAAATGTAAAATGTATGCAAGATAATGTAAATTTGTTTTAAAACGATTACAGACATTATATAAATCACAACTAAGCAACTTGTAAATAAATTCTAAGATTAAAATAATCAGGATTAAAATTCCTATTGCAGTAAGAACTACCAAGCAAATGTTTTGCTAGCACAATGAATGTCGAAAAAAGTTAAGCATGGTCAAGTAATACCTGCGAATTTGACCAAGTGGGAAAACCTATGTTTCAAAACCTATGGTGTAAACGCATACTAGAAAAATAAATACAAGCAAACCAAATCCAAAAAGTACCAAATATTGGTTAGTATAAATGTGCAAAGCAAAGGAGGTGTAGCAAAAAACCCGGTAAATCAACAATTCTGACAAGATCTTCCAAATCCTCATAAGATAAGCCCCAATTAATAAATAGGCCCATGTCTGAACAAAATGACCATATTTCTTGTATTAATGGAGCAACAATGCATTGCTGAAGCATTGGTAGAGAGAACTCATGTCGATGAAGGGGCGTCGACGAAGTGTTCTTTATCGATTAGAGCAATAGTGAAATAACACCGTGACCAAATTGACCCCACAAACCCCGAGCATAAACCCAAGGAACTTGGCTGAAAATCCCTCAGCGTGAAACCTTCACAAAGGGTATTCCCAATTTGCAAATAAATGAACTACAGTGAAGGACACTACCAGAAAAGATTGGTTTGTCAACCCATACATGCACCAAAAAAATGAAATTGAACACCAAACGTGCAAGAAAAAATATGTCAAGACATAAGCCCATCAATCCATTCATGCATAGAACCATCTGTTTAGGGCCACAGTTAAAATTCCAGTTAAAGAATGCAATGCAATTGTCCACAAAAAACCCGAGACACCTGTCAATCCTGAAGTATGAATCTTGTCACTCTGGCTATGCAGCAAAATGAAGTTAACATGACGATTGTCAAAACACCCGAGACACCTGTCCAACTACCCAAACATGCACGGGCCAAAACCTCAAGTAGCAAACGGACCTAATAAACTGCTTAAAAAACCCAACTAATAGAACCCCTGTCAATACACGCTAGACACCTTTCCAACTACCCGAACACACTCAGGATTGGTCGTCAAGCAGCAAACATAGGTAATAAACCTGCATCGATACCCAGTTAACAGAACCTCATGCACGGGCCAAACCCTCAAGTAGCAAACAGAGCTAATAAACTGCTTAAAACCCCAGCTAACAGAACCCCTCTCAATACATGTTAGACACCTTTCCAACTGCCCGAACACACTCAGTACTGGTCGTCAAGCATCAAACATAGGTAATAAAATTGCATCGATACCCAGTTAACAAAGCCTCTGTTAAAAGATGTAATACACCTATCCAACTACCCGAACACGTGCAAGACGAACCCTCATTCGACAAATGGAAGTAATAAGCAAGCATCCAAAAGCTAGTTAACGAAACCCTTTCAAAACACGAAACCCAACTGCATCCACACCCAGTTAACAAATCCCATCTCAAAAGATGCAATACACTTGTCAAACTGTCCGAACACACGCAGGACATGAAAACGAAGGTAATAAGAAGGCATCCAAAACCTGGCTAACAGAACCCTGCCAAAACATGGAACCCAGTTAACAAAAACAACTGTCCAAACATGCGATACAAATGTCCAACCACCACTCCCTAATCGCAAGGACGTGTGTCGGAAGATGGTTAGACGGAGCTACAAGGAATCCAAAGACAATCGTCTCCATTGTTTAATGCCTTCAGCGTAAATATCATTGTCCATGTGAAAAAAAAGTATTTCACTATGGTAAATTTGGCATCGGATAAAATTGTCTCAAATTTGTTTTCCCAATATCTTAGGTGAATTTTTATATTGTTTTTTTTCCCAAAGTTTTAGCTAGTTGTTTTTATATAAAAAGTAAGATATTTTTATAAATTGAGGTTTCAAGGTAGATTTTTTGTTTCAAACTTATTTGGAATTATATTTCTTATAAATTTTAAAGATTAAAGTTACAAAATATAGATTTTTTTTCAAAGTAATATAAATTGTATAAAACAATATTAAAATTGATTAGAATTATATTTGTTATAAATTTTTGCTTGCTCAATTATAAAAATACATATTTTAAATAGAACCTATAATATAAAACTAGTAAAATGACATAAAAAGAGCATCAATTAAAAAATTAATATTATTATTAATTATCATCAAAATAAAATTAATAGAAATAATTTTTTTTGCTATAAATGGTCATAAAATGTGTTCATAACTGCAAATAGTAGGGAGATGGACCAAACATATATGCCAACTCACGAGCTATTTCTCTTCTTTTCTATGCAACAGTGAGGAAATAATCCTTTTTAAATATATATAATTTTATAACACCCACAAAGAAAATTACAAATATGTGGAAACATTTAAAAAATAATTTACCTTTGAATAATCATTGATTTGAACAGAGAATCATATAATTTTACAGTTCTCTCTAATAGCTAATTTAGAAAATAATTTACCTTTGAATATCATTGATTTAATAGAAAACAGAATCATATAATTTAACAGTTCTCTCTAATAGCTAATTTTATAGCAATGGATGTAAAATGCAATTAAACCTTTATTGAATATCCTTTCAACCGATTAGCATCTAGTTACATCAGACAGGTTATTAAATACACTATCGTGACCTTTAGAAAATTAAAACTTACATTCACATAGGGATGATAAGTGTGATTCCCACTCTCCCGTAATCAATGAGAAAAGCGACAGGTGAAACAAAGTTGTATCAAATTGGGTGCTAGCTAGATGACCCCCACCTCCTCATTTTAAATTACTATAAATCCAAAAAACACAATTAAAGTGATGATGGGAAACATATGAAATATTTTAAACTATTAATATTGAAACCAACTTTTATTTACATATACATATTGCTGTGTAAATACCTCCCTAACAAAACATGATAGAATACATGTTCCTTAAAGGATTCTTAAAGACTAAATTTCTTCTTGGTAGGGGTGCGTACAATTCAACATTACATTGGTGTATTGCGTACTATATTGTAAAAAGAAAAAATTGCAAACTGGATCCTCATTGTATATCTGAAATTAGTGAACTTGAAAAAGAAAAACAGAGAGTATGAAACAATAACTCAGGAAATTGCATAGTCCAATGAATCTAGTTTTTATCGTACGAGCCAAAACCAACCAACCTGGGGATACTCACACCGAGAGGATTCTAGGCATATCGTACCAACAGTCGAACTTTTTCTCCAAGACCCTTGTACATGGAGAGTTTCAATTCACAACATGCACACAGTGTTTGTAATGTCCCCAAAAATTGAAAATAATTCTTTTTTATTAGGCTAGTAAAAACTACCTATGCTAGACATTATTGAACTTGCAGAATATAATGTACACTAAGTGTACCACTGTTTCATTGAAAGTTGTTCTTACATTCTACCTTCTTACTTTCAGTTACTATTATTACTGTGTTTTACATTATGGTGTCGTAATGCCGATTACTAAGCTATTCTTATATTTATATACTGTTGGGTATGTGTAGTTACTTTGATTATGTACTTTTTCAATTTTAGCATGTGTTTACTTATTATTTACATGGTTCTAACTTAACTTTGTTCCTGGAACCAAAGTGGGTGGAGTGGCGGTACTAGTTCTCCCATGTAACTACCAAAGAGGTAAAGTTTCTACTTGCCTAGCAGGCTTACTTCTTCTATTTGAACTAAGGCACTTCTTCCTCTTTATGTGCAGTTTATACTTTGCGATAGCAACTTGTTACTAGGTACTTGGACATTTGATTATTAATACACCTATAGGTTGTTATTACTGTGTCTTATAGAGTCAGGTTAGTGGCAAGGTAATTACCACGTTTTATATTTATAGTGTGATTATTATCGACTGTTCATATCCTAACATTTGAAATTACAAGTTTATTTTATTAAAAGTATTAAAATATCTTTTTATTATTCTTGGAAGGTTTTATCAACTTTGGCTAAAGACCCATTCTTGACTCTATAAATAACAATATTACCATGGCATATTTCACATGCCATGGTCCTTGGCTTAGAACCTAAGGAAAACGATGAGAAAAGCGTTCTAAGGCTTAGAGCCTATGGTTAAGCGATACACATGATACTTATACATTGCATTAGATTTTGGGGTGGTGAAATTATAACATGGTTTATGGGGTTTAATAACTTTGCAATGGAAAAGGTGGCAATCGATATTAAGTTGATTACAAACTATAGAAAAGTAATTTTTAGAGTTGCTAATGGGCCACAGTCTGGCACCATTAATGCATGTTGGAGAATGTGGCAGCCCAACATAGGGCTTGGCTCCACGATGGGCTTGGTCATTTCATTCTGTTTGTTGTTTTCTCTCGGCTCTGCGTAGTGTGTGAAGGCCACTTCCAAGATAACGAAGGTATGGTGTCATTTGGTTTCACAACATTTTTGCTTGTTTATTGCTTACTATGGATATCATACTTCTCATCCCTCAAATCGTTTTGTGGTTGCAGGTGACAGGGATGGGGAGAAGATGTATGGTTCGTAGCACGACTGCGATCCATGGGCTAGCATTACCATTATGGTAAGCCTTCTAATCAATTCAATACTTGCCATCTCTTGGCTTTAGGACTGGGTTTTAACTTGTCATGGTTGGGGTTCAAGTTGTGGGATTATGTTTGCCTTTGGGTTTGATTTTAAAAAGACTTGGGTTTTTTTGTAATTAATATGATGTTTAGTCATGAAGTGAAACTTGGTGCCTTGGCAGGATCCCTGTATAATTTTGTAAATTTGGGGTTTTGATTTGAGAATTAAATCCAAAGAAGCACCATTTCTTGCAATGGTGCCATGGCCATTGGAAAACTGTGTAAACTCGATTTAAGAATTATAATTTCTCTGTATGTAAATCTATATTGCATGGTTGTTATTAAAATTGGGTTTTATGTAGCATTTTCCTTCGTGGTTGGACTGTGTATAATTGCTTCCACTATTTTGCTTAGTTATAATAATGGAAAATGGTGACAACGAATGGCTTGGGGCCATGCCTTGGATGGCATGGGAACTTTCCATGATAGTTGCGAAAGAGTAGAAGATTTATATTCTACATTTGGTTTTTATAATGTGTAATGTGGAAATGTAAAATAATTCATGGGTGTAAACCCTGCGTTGACAGAGTTGTTGTAAATTTCTATGTTGATGGGGTTTAGATATTTGAGGGTTTATTTTAGTTGACAATGTGTTTATTTACATCGGTTGTGGCTATGTAATAGATATGAAATAAAACCTAGTTTGTAGGAAACACAGTTTAAGCAGTAAAGATAATACAGAAGTAAAACTAAGGTGCAAAACCCTATATAAATGTTTATACATGAATTAAGTTTACAGAAGTGAATAATATGAACAAACCCTACATAAATCTAGCATAGAAAATAAATTACAGCCTAGGGTTATGACATAAAATGTAAACCCTAGAATATTTTAACAGAAGACAAGCAAATAGGGTTAGAAAATATAATGTAAACATTTACCTAATTTATCCAGCATTTATTCTAGTAAATGAAATCGGCAGTATAGGATCAATTCTGGGCAATTGAAGCTCCTTTAATGGTTGAAACATGCACAATCAAATAACCAGCATTAACAATTCATAAGTAGACTCCGACCTCTATATTAGATGACCAAATCACTTGGGAACTACCACGTTCCACCCAACCATGACCCATAACCGTTCCTCGATTCAATCAGTATTCCCCTGTGCTGGTTCCAACATGCAAGTAGTTTAGAGCTCCTAAGATAAGGTTTCCTAGCTGGTATGTCAGGTCTGGATCAATTCTCCTTTTCCCCTTCAGGAAAAGTTCTCCAAGAATTCACTTGAGAAATAAACAGGAAGAATAATGACTCCCCAAAGATAGATCAACACCTCAATCCTTTCCTTGGCTTCATACTTTATAGACATACTTTTCAGTCAAAGGGGAAGTTAAATCAAGAATCCTTGATTTCTTGATTTAACCATTTTTAATTAATTTGGATAATTTTTAATATTTAAGCTTAGGAACTTTTAACTAGTTCCTAATTTAGACTTTTGTAGGCATTATACTATTTATTATCTTTTAGTAATAAATAATAATGTATGGAGGATTTCTTTCTTTCTTTCATCATTAATATTATTACTATATTAATTTTTTATACACACCATGTATAAAATACATAATAATATAACATATATTAACATTTGTCTTTGGGCATCATATACCATGATCCTTAGACTTATGACACTACTTCATTAAGGTCAAATAGGTAGATGGTTAGGTCTACTAGGCTAGGCAACTGTAAACATCCTTCCATGTTGGATTCCCTTGTATAACATGGTAGTTCTTCAGTACTTGATGAGAATACATAAATTCAAAATTTCATTTAATCATTTATAAATAAGTCAGAAGAGATCAATATTTTTCCTCGAGTCGTTTTAACTCGGAAATCATTAATTCTTTTCAGTAACTCCTAGCGCTTACCAAAGCCCATACTCAACGTTAAAAATAGGGAGTTACAAACTTAGTGCAATTCCAGAGCTCTTCGCTCAACACTAATGCTAGGATGTACTTGTACGATACACCTAGGGATACAATGGCCAAGGATCCAATGTTCCAGAGCTTATGCTCAACATCAACATGGAAGGCTCTAGGGATTATGCCCAACACTTCCAACTTATCTTTTCATGTGTTCCAGAGCTTCACACTCAACACAAATATAAATACTCATGTGCTCTAGATCTTTTCGCTCAACACAACATCAATTACTCATGTGCTCTAGAGCTCCTCACTCAACACAAAACATCTCATCAATCATGTGCTTCAGGGTCAACGCCCAAAGTGGGTGGAGTGGAAAGACTAGTTCTCCCATGTAACTGCTAGAGAGGCAAAGTTTATACTTGTCCAGCGGGGTTACTTAGTTCCGTTTGAACTAAGGCACTTCTTCCTCTTTATGTGGAGTTTATAATTTGCGACAACAACTTGTTATTGAGTACTTAGACATTTGATTATTAATACACCTACTGGTTGTTATTATTGTGTCTTATAGACTCAGGTTAGTGTCAAGGTAATTATCACGTTTAATGTTTATAGTGTAATTATTATCAATCGTTCATATCCTAGCATTTGAAATTACAGGTTTATTTTACTAAAAGTATTAAAATATCTTTTTATTATTCTTGGCAGGTTTTATAAACTTTGGCTAAAGACCCATTCTTGACTCTATAAATAACAATATTACCATGGCATATTTCACATTCCATGGTCCTTGGCTTAGAGCCTAAGGAAAACGATGATAAAAGGGTTCTAAGGCTTAGAGCCTATGGTTAAGCAATACACATGATACTTATACATTGCATTAGACTTTGGGGTGGTGAAATTATAACATGGTTTATGGGGTTTAATAAATTTCCTATGGAAAAGGTGGAAATTGATATTGAGTCGATTACAAACTATAGAGAAGTCGGTTTTAGAGTTGATAATGGACCACATTCTAGCACCATTAATGCGTGTTGGAGAATATGGCAGCCCAACATAGGTTTTGGCTCCATGATGGGCTTCGTCATTTCGTTCTGTTTGTTTCTATCTCTTGGCTCTGCGTAGTGTGTGAAGGCGAATTCCAAGATAAAGAAGGTATGGTGTCGTTTGGTTTCACAGCATTGTTGTTTGTTTGTTGCTTTCTATGGGTATCATACTTCTCATCCATCGAATCGTTTTGCAGTTGCAGGTGACGGGGATGGGGAGAAGATGTATGGTTCGTAGCGCGACTGCGAGCCATGGGCTAGCATTACCATTACTGTAAGCCTACTAATCAAGTTGATACTTTCCATCTCTTGGCTTTAGGACTAGATTTTAACTTGTCGTGGTTAGGGTTCAAGTTGTGGGGTTTCGTTGGCCTTCGGGTCTGATTTTAAAAAGACTTGGGTTTTTTTGTAATTAATATGATGTTTAGTCGTGAAGTGAAACTTGGTGCCTTGGAAGGATGCCTGTATAATTTTGTAAATTCAGGATTTTGAATTGAGAATTAAATCTATGGAAGCACCATTGGATGACTATGTAAACTCGATTTAAGACTTATTACTTCTGTGTATGTAAATCTATACTGCATGGTTGTTATTAAACTTGGGTTTCATGTAGCATTTTCCTTTTTGGTTGGACTGTGTAGAATCAGTTCCACTATTTTGCTTAGTTATAAGAATGGAAAATGGTGACAGTGAATGGCTTGGGGCCATATCGTGGATGGCATGGGCACTTTCCATGGTAACTGCGAAAGAGCAGAAGATTTAGATTTTACATTTGTTTTTTATAATGTGTAATGTGGAAATGTAAAATAAGCCGTGGATATAAACTCAACGTTGACATAGTTGCTGTAGATTTCGATGTTGACGAAGTTTAGATATTTGAGGGTTTATTTTAGTCGACAGTGTGTTTATTTACATCGGTTGTGGCCATGGAATACAACGTATTTGATAATGAGGGTCTTACAACCTCTATGTAATTAATTGGATATTAAAGTACGACCTACGTGTGACCATAGCACAGTGTGGTGTTGCAAAGAAACTCTACAGGATTCGATCTTCATCGTTGGGTTGAGATAGGGTTTATACATTGATTTCTGTGTATTAATGTTTACTATGGTTTTTAATATGAAGGGCATTCTGAGTGCCCGCGGGACTTGATCCTGTGACCTCGTTGTGCTTACAGGGTTCTTAATTGAATTATTGTAATGCTACTTTGGTTATTTGTTAAATCATGGTTGTGAGTAATATTAGATGGAACTATTTTGATTTATGGCATACGATTTTGATTATGTAAATTTGAAATATTATAGGGCTATGAATTTTGATTTGGAAAAGGGATTAGAACATAGACCAATGAATGGCCTCAATACTTGCTTTGTTTAATTGATTATGATAATGTTTATTTTAATGGAAATGAGTTTGTATTTATCGTAAATTTATTTATATAGACCTTGAAAGGTCTTCGCTGGTCTTTATCTTCGATTTAGTATGGGATGTTTATAATTTGTGTTTAGATGTAATTATTATGTTGTAGATTAGATTTATAATTTTGTTTCATAACCATTAATATATATGTATGTATGTATGTATGTATGTATATTTTTACCAATAGTATACTGGTTATATACTAATAGTATACTGATTAGTTTCTTGTTGTTATAATAGATGATTCTAAATTAAAACTAGGTCTTAAATGAAGCATAGATCTAGACTAGTATTCAAATGAGCATGGCTCTGCTGACAAATGAAATCTGTCAGTAGAGTATATAGTCCCAGGAACAGCTATGTAATAGATCTGAAATAAAAACTAGTTTGTAGGAAACACAATTTAAGCAGTAAAGATAATACATAAGTAAAAATAAGGTGCAAAACCCTGGATAAATATTTATACATGAATTAAGTTTATAGAAGTGAATAACATGAATAGACCCTGGATAAATCTAGCATAGGGAATAAATTACAGCCTAGGGTTATGACTTAAAATGTAAACCCTAGAATATTTTAACAGAAGACAAACACATAGGGTTAGAAAATATAATGTAAACATCTACCTAATTTATCCAGCATTTATTCGAGTAAATGAAATAGGAAGTATAGGATCTCATACTTGTAAATTGAAGCTCCTTTAATGGCTAAAATTTGCACAATCAAATAACCAACATTAACAATTCATAAGTGGACTTTGACCTTTGTATTAGATGACCGAATCACTTGGGAACTACCACGTTGCACCCAACCATGACCTGGAACCATTCCTGGTTTCAATCCGGATGCCCCCGAGCTGGTTCCAACATGCAAGTAGTTTATATCTCCTAAGATAAGGTTTCCTGGCTGGTATGTTAGGTCTAGATCAGTTCTCCTTTTTTCATTCAGGAAAATGTTCTCCAAGAATTCACTTGAGAAATAAATAGGCAGAATAATGACTCCCCAAAGATAGATCAGCACCCCAAGCCTTTCCTTGGCTTGAGACTTTATAGACAGACTTTTCAGTCAAAGGGGCAATTAAATCAAGAATCCTTGATTTCTTGATTTAACCCTTTTTAAGTAATTTGGATATTTTTTAATATTTAAACTTAGGAACTTTTAACTAGTTCCTAATTTAGACTTTTGTAGGCATTATACTATTTATTATCTTTTAGTAATAAATAATAATGGATGGGAGATTTCTTTCTTTCTTTCATCATTAATATTATTACTATATTAATTATTTATACATGAAATGTATAAAATACATAATAATATAACATTTACTAACATTTGTCTTTGGGCATCATATTCCATGATCCCTAGAGTTATGACACTACTGCATTAAGGTCAAATAGGTAGATGGTTAGGTATACTAGGCTAGGCAACTGTAAACATCCTTGCATGTTGGATTCCCTCGTACAACATGGTAGTTCTTCAGTACTTGATGAGAATACAGAAATTCAAAATTTCATTTAATCATTTATAAATAAGTCATATGAGATCAATATTTTTCCTCTAGTCATTTTCACTCAGAAATCATTAATTATTTTCAGTAACTCCTAGCGCTTACCAGAGCCCATACTCAACGTTAAAAATGGGGAGTTACAAACTTAGTGCAATTCTAGAGCTCTTCGCTCAACACTAATTCTAGGATGTACTTGTACGATACACCAAGGGTTACAATGGCCAAGGATTTGATGTTCCAGAGCTTATGCTCAACATCAACATGGAATGATCCAGGGCTTATGCCCAACACTTCCAAATTATCTTTTAATGTGTTCCAGAGCTTCGCGCTCAACACAAATATAAATACTCATGTGCTCCAAATCTTCTCTCTCAACACAACATCAATTACTCATGTGCTCCAAAGCTCCTCGCTCAACACAAAACATCTCATCAATCATGTGCTTCAGGGTCCATGCCCAACAAAAACAAGCATATATATA
>LPNX010807473.1:311522-342869 GCA_001517045.1 Pseudotsuga menziesii
TTCAAGTTCTAAAATTTTGGGTTCCTTAGGGGTTTCTGAGAGTGTTGAATCCATTTCTACCATCAAAATTTAGATTAAAACAAACTTAAATTCTGTTTTTGAAAAATAAAAGACATTGAATTTTGGTAAAAAATAGTCATCGAGTCCAAATCGTCGAATATTTAGACATCTCCTTTTTCAAAATAGAAAATCATATAAATACAATACTATGGGATTGGTTTATTTATTAATATAATTTGTAAAATCAAAACCACACATAGAGATTTAACTTTGGTTAAGGGATGAGTTTGATAACTGACACTTGAAATGTTCTATTTCTCGTTACGTTGTGGGAATCTTAGAAAACACTACAATCATAAGTTTCATTTCCTCCCACAGTTTTTAAGCTTTGAAAAGCTTTGTTGGATTCAAAGATTGTTGTAATCTTGGGAAACATTTCCATGGTTCACCATGAATGAATCTAGCAATGACAAAACTATGTGTAAACATAGAAAATTTTGCGAGACTCTCCATGAAATATTTGCAGAAGAGAGAGGCATTTGAGATTCACATATAATTTCATGTGTATTAATGTAGTTTTAATCTATTGATTGCAACCTAGATGCATTTAATAAAGGGGAGGACCACTTATAGGCAGGAAAAAAAATTATTATCGTTTTGTCCAACATAATTGATAAAGCAAAAGCCATAAATATTTTTAGATTGTCACTGCTAACACGCTGACGACTGAGGGATATGACATATAAATGAAATCCACTGACAACAAGCTTCACACAATTGACAACTATTTGTTCTTGATTCTGAGCTAGTTTATGTGTAACATATTGTACTAACAATGAATCCAATCACACGATCTAGAAATTTAGAGTTTGCAATAAAGAATCAGAATGCGATCCAAACATGTATTTTGCGCAAGTATATAGTTAAAATGCAAGCAAGTGGTAATCAAAATTAGTATTCGAGAATGGAATATTGGTTATTCGAAATTTGATTATGTGAAATTGAAGTGATTTTGTTTATCATTAGCCCAAATTCTAGAGGATTGGTCGAATCGTCCTTGCTTAGGTTGCATCCATCGTTGACCCTTGCTTAGGCTACTTCAATAGTCACCACTGACCCTTTCTTAGGCTACTTCCACCATTTATGTCCCTGTTCATTCACAGGGTATATCATAGACTCTTAGAGATGTCGACCCTTTCGTCCCTTTCTTGAGTGAGGCATCCATCCAAACACCACCCACCCACCACCCTTCTAAATAAATGCACATTGCCACCAAATGCAGAAAAAACCACTCCACCTTATTATTATTTCCTCTAGGAGACTATGTCTTTCATATGGTTCACAAAGCTAAGAAAGAAGAATTATATTTAAAGGTTTCCTTCCCTTCTTTCGGCTCAAGACTAGATGGGTTGTTCTTGGGGATGGAAATTGGAATGCTTGTTTTGTTGTATTTGGAGAAAATTTTGATTGTTCATGTGTTATTTGCCCAGTCTTCACAAGGTTGGATCTTAACTAGTTGTTTGTATGGCTAAGTTTAGCATAACCTAGCTAGCTAGTGGTGTGTACTATGAAACATATTATAGACCTAGGCTCAACGATCTCATGCTCAATGACTATTTAGTTTTTTTAGGTATACGCAACATTGTGTTATTTAATATAATTTCATTTAAAATTTTCTTTAATAGTCTTATTTTATATATTTTTCACTAAAAAAATATAATATTGATGTTATAATATTGAACTTTTGATTTTAACATCTTGTAAGGTTTATATATTTTTCACTAAAAAATATAATATTAATGTTATAATATTGAACTTTTGATTTTAACATGGTTTAGATTTTTCTTTTTTTAGTGAGATTAAAGTAATTTGTGTGGTTGAAAACAAATAATGTGAATAGTGCCTTCTCTAACTCTAAATTGAATTGAATCCTAAGCATATTAAATGAGCGATAGGTTTTTAAGACTAGAATCTTAAGCACTTACTTGATTTACTATGATTCCTAATGCAACAAAACCCATGTGTGGAGTAATGTTACCTTACTGTAAATTACTTTATGTGGAATAAGAATAGATTTGCCATTTTTAGTATTTTTTTCATGTTAATGAAATCCACAACAACAATATAAACATGTTGGATTCCTTGTGCCCAAGTCTTACTATGATGTTCATAGTCTATTAACAATACACATAATTAATAAGATGTAAATAATTGGGGGCATTAAGGGAATTGGGTTGCTCAATGGGTATTTAACAAGTTCAATGATTTGCAAAGATATGGTGATTGAGTCCTTAGTCCTTAGGTTTTTAAAACTAGAATCTTAAGCACTTACTTGGTTTACTATGATTCCTAATGCAACAAAACCCATGTGTGGAGTAATGTTACCTTGTTGTAGATTACCTTGTGTAGAATAAGAATAGGTTTACCATTTCTAGTACTTTTTTCAGGTTAATGGCATCCACAACAACAATATAAACATGTTGGATACCTTGTTCCCAAGTGTTACTATGATGTTCGGAAAGTTAACAATAGACATGGTCAATAAGAAGCAAAGAATTCGGGGCATTAAAAGAATTGGGTTGCTCAATGGGTATTTAACAAGCTCAATGGTCTACAAAGATATGGTGATCTAGTCCTTAGCCCTTAATGTGGAATCCTTTATCTTAAATTTTTTTCAAGATACGTTTTTGTTGTTGTTGTATATCTATGCTTCTAAAACAATATCTTTCAATATAAAGTGCATGTGTATCTAAAAAAATATCTTTCAATATAAAGTAAGTAGAGCCACATCCAAGACAAGTTATTTAAATTGATAGATTACCTTGTGTTATGAAATGAGTAAAGTTTTTTACTGATTCAAAATGCTAATATCAAACATATTAGACATTCCATAAATTATACTTTATTATAAAAAAAACTTTAATTTTTTTACTAAAAAACTTTAATTTTTTTACTAAAAAATTTCAATACTTATCAAATCAAACTAATATTTTATATATATATATTTTGACAAATATTTTTTATTATATATTCCATCAGAATAAATATACCACTAAGAATGGTTCTTTGTAGTGCGCCATCTAAATTACCCTTATCGAGGTCGTTCTTTGTAGTGCGCCATCTAAATTACCCTTATCGAGGTCGTCTCTTTATCCATGTATGACAATTTCTAAACTCCATTATTCAATTGATTTTTCATGTTACAAAGTGTTTTTCTGATTTCTAAAAGTTTCTCTGTTTATCATGTGTAAAAAATTCAAGCCCCCGTTGATTATAAACATTTTCAATTAAAATTTTTTATGTTATAAAATGCTTTTTCTTTCTTAAAATTTATTTCTATATGTTTATTAACAAAATTAAAAAGAAACATTCATTATTAAAAACTATAAAAAAAATAGCTTTTATTACTGTATTGAAAATTTCCATTACATTGCTTTTAAACTACAACTGAAATTTTAACTTACAAATATCGAATTATTAAGATTCAAGATTGAATATCAAGATTTTAACTTATAAAATATCAAGATTTAAGATTGAATATCCCCATAAGACCGACTCTTCAAATCGGATTCCCGCACACCACTGAAATACCAATCACAATCACAAATGAAATAGGACAAACTTCTTGAAATGAAGCTCGGAGGATCTGAAACCTCTGGAGCTTTAATCATCCCTTACAACAAAAGTAAGCCACATGTGGGACAAATAACTGAACATAAATAATATGGGCCACATGTGGGACAAATAACTGAATATAAATAAACTTCGACTCGACTTCTAATATTTTATTCGTGTCTTTACCCAGATTCAACAAACCCATTTCTTAGCCGTCCGGCTGCATCTGGACATGCTTTCCTACTCACATTTCGGTAATGCTCGTCTCAGCCATCTGGTAATGCTTGTCACGCTCAGCCAATCTGGATTGTCTCTAATCTGTAAAATTGCATTGAATGGAGTGAGAAATCCAATCTCAAACCTTTTAATAGTAGAAAAAAAGACAAATCACATGAATCTTATCTGAAACCTGAAACTCAAAATACCATATCCAGTTATAAGAAATGCCCTGAATGGATATCAGTAAGATGTGATCATACCTTGAATTTGTATTCAAAGTGACAAGATATGAAAAACGAGTATATCAATCAAGTCTCTGCAAATCCCCTGTGATTTGCGCAAGAAACTTCTCCAAGTTATTGTAGGAAGATCCTCCTTTTCCCACTGCTGTTATCGATGCATCTCTCAACTCCTCAACCCTCTTCCCTATTTGGCGCCCTTCCTCCCCTCTCATCAATCTATTTATGACGTCTTCGACATGTTCTCTCTTCACAACTTCATCCATTGCCAGCCCAATCTTCCAAACATCGCTAACGAATCTTCTGTTAGTCGTTTGCTCAGAAAAGAAAGGTCGCGATATCATGGGCACACCAGCGGAGATGCTCTCCAACGTAGAGTTCCATCCGCAATGAGTCAGAAATGCTCCCACTGAAGAATGTGAAAGCACTTTCCTCTGAGGCGCCCACCTCACGAAGAAGCTTCTGTCATTCACCTTCTCCAAAAACTCAGCAGGCAACACAGCAGAGTGGCCATCAATCAGATCGGGACGAATAACCCACAGGAAGGGCTGCTTGCTCGCCTCTAAACCCCATGCGATCTCCAAGAGCTCCTCGCCAGACATAACAGTTATGCTTCCAAAGGAAACATAAATAACTGAAGAGGGTTCCTGAGAATCCAACCATTTCACACAACCTGTTTCTTCAGTCCACATGCTTGCAGAGATATCAGATTTTCTATCATTTACTGTAGATTCTGCGAGTAAGCCCAGAGGACATATGGTATATAAGGGGGGGAATCTGTTTCTTAGTGCGTCGAGTACAGGACGGTCGAGCTCCTCAAAGGTATTAAATATTACAAAATCGGCTTCCAGAGTGGCCTCAGCTTCACTTGTCACAATCTCCAACATGGCTGTGATAAGAAAGTGGGTGGGCAGATCTTTGATGCGCAAGGGAGGCATTCCAGGAATGCAGGTGATTATTTGTTCCATGTATCCATTTGTTAAACAACTCTCATCTGCCAGCAGCAGACCATACCATAAACAGTAGAGTAGGTAATTAGCTTTCTAATTTGAATTGAATTTACAGCTAGTAAGCACTGCAATACAGAGCTGGATGGCGGCAAGAAAAGAATATATGTAGTTTTCTGTATTGATAAGGATGGTAAAGGGATGGTAATTGATGTATGGATTACTTTTAGTTGATACATAATGCATAAATAAATAAAGAGTTACATAATTAATTCATAAAAATGAAAATAAGCAATAGCTAATTTATTAAAAACATTTAATTTAACTTAATTTATTAGAAACACTTAACTTACGACTTATCTATGTTGACATACCCTAAATTAACAAATATAAGTTAACTTATATAAATTATATGTATTAACATATCACAAATTAAGTAAATAGCAATGCTAATAGATACCTTACCTTTAAGAGGAATGTAACCTTTTTGAACCAAAAGAGAGGCAAAGAAGAAAGCTGAGACGCCGCAAACGCTGTGCGTCCAGAAGGCTACTCTGGGAACTCCCAGCTTCCTCGCTATTTTCTGCGAAAAAGAAGCAACTCCGTCAGAGATAATACATGTGACTGGAGGAACAACGTCTGATTCTGAATGCTTCAACTTGTCCATAAGCTTCTCCAAATGCAAATGGCCGTTATCACTGAAGGACCGATGTAGCTCGGCTATGTTGGAGGTCCGGCCGTGCTCAGGAGGCAGGCCGTCTGGAAAAGTCTCAAATCGAAAGTCTGGCAGGGATTTAAGGGAGTCCACCGATCCGGCTCTAAGGAGGCTCTCCTGTATATATTGCGTATTAAAGAAGGTAATATAGAATCCTCGAGAGTACAAGATTTGTGCAAGCTGCATCATGGCGTTAATGTGACCCTGAGCAGGACAAGGGAGCATAACGGCATGGGGTCTGGTCACTACCGCCATTCTAATGACCTTAACAACACCACACCACACAGAAGATCACAGAAATTATACTCAGAACAGCAATGTCTAACGGTGGAAAAACTAACAGGGCAGAGGGAACAGCTACGCGAAATATGATTGGGATTTAACAAGCCAATTGAAAAGCATATTCAATGCTCCTACGCCAAACTTTAATATTGAATCACTAGTGCCGTTGTTGTGGAATGGCATCGAAATTGACTGTAGTCCAACGATTGGCTGGAGTCAATTCATGGGTTTGAATTCTAGCCGTCTTTCTAAGTTTCTCTTTTTTTATGGGATGAAAATATTTTAATTCTAATTTTATTATTATGCTAGCTTGTTCAGGGCAACCAATAACTACCCTTCTGCACAGGGCAGTCAATAACTACCCTTCTGCGTTATTATGCTAGCTTGTTCAGGGCAATCAATAACTACCCTTCTGCGCAGGGCAGTCAATAACTACCCTTCTGCGCAGGTTTTACACGATGTTTGATTCATTTCCATCTTGTAATTCAAAACAAAATTATAAATGGAAACCTAGTTAGACGATATAATTCAAAATTGTAAATGGGAACCTACCTCAATAATGACTTGTGTACTATGTTTGGTTATAGCTGGATATAAATGCTAGTTCTAATCCCTCGGAGTAAATGAACACCTAGATGGACAATGACTTATGTAGTAGGTTTGATTATAGATACTTATAACTGCAAGTTCTAATGGTTCCCAGGCAAAGTTGGAGACCCATATCCTCCAAGACTTGCAAATCTTGAAAAAAATAATATTTATTTACTAAGAGTTTAAAATGTATTTGAATTGTCATTATCATTAATATAAATCCTGGTATTATTTATTTACAAAGGATTTAAAATGTATTTGAATTGTCATTATCATTAATATAAACCCTCTCTCGATGGTTACATTGTTTAGGGATTTTTTTTCCTTATATCGACGTTTAGTGGCGAAAGTGCTACGCAAATAACGTCATGGCATAGGTGGTGAGGTCATTATTGAATGCAACATTGCATACTATTAGCATCATTATAGTAATTAATAATTTCCTTGATATACGTTAATGAATGATATTAAAAGTGGTAAAGGATATGTTTAGGTTAACTAAATTATTAATTAATATGGTTGTTTTATTAATTGATTTTTTTAATATTTGGAAACGTTGTTTTATTAATTGATTTTTTTTTAATATTTGGAAAATTAAAATTATTATAAATAAAATATATATAAATTGTAACATATCTAAAAATGAAAAAATAAATATTTATTATTTATTTCAGCAAAAACATTATGTTTATTTTTATTATAAAGTTTATAACCAAGTGGGTCAAAGATGATTCTAATTCAAGAATTATTTATTGTAATAATTAATAAAATTAGACACCTATTCAGAGGGTTCATTTCCCACTAGGAGGAAGGAGCACCTGTATAAGGTTGGTTGACGAGTGGCAGCACTAGCATTCACTTTCTAGCTCTTGCAGGAGCATAATCTCTAAAAAAGTGGTCATGTTCCCTGAGAGGGGGAAGTGAACTGGGTGGCTCATTAAATTCCAAAACTGACCCAAAGACCTAGGGAATCTTATATAAACCATCAAATTGAGCAGGAGGCTCAAGACTCATTCTGATTGTGGAGAAAATGAACTTTGTGATTGCTGCAAACTGAAAAATCATGCACACAAATTATTTGACGAGGGGATAACTAAAGTAATATGCTGAGTAAATTTGTTGTTGAGTGCTAAGTGGCAGAAGTCTGCTGTGTAGCAGAGATCTCTGTCCTGGTGGTGAAGTGAGCAAGCTCGGGGTCCTAAGCAAGTAATTTTGGCTGCTTCAGGAGAAGGTTGGGTGGAACACTCTCCCATGGGTGTTTGTCCCATTTTTGCATTCTATCCAGGTACAATTGCTATTTAATTTATGAACTTGTTCTTTCATTTTGAATATGTTTAGGAACTGTAATTAGAATGTTTTATTATACTATTTTTATCTCAATGTTGTTAAGAAGACTATGCTTATTAGTTTTCTAAATTACAATTGATGGATCTACTCATTCGCAGCCTTTGTAAAAGTATTTTATAATCAGAACTATGATCTTTTATGTACCGTTTTAGATTTTTTCTACTAGTATTGCAAACTATTAAAAGGTTAGTAATAGGGAAATAATTCTATAGAATAAGATTAAATCAAAAGAGTTTTGTAGCACTGTAAACTATATGGGGTAAAACTTAGAATAAGGTTACACAGATTTAAACTTGGGTCTAATGAATAAATTGTTTAATAACATCAAGTGTCGTTATCGATAATGGCAGGCCCAGTTTCTTAATGAATAAATTGTTTAATAACATCAAGTGGAGTTATCGATAACGACAGACCATAGCACTGGTTACAGGATTCAGATTAGGTTGATATTATTCCTACAATATTTCATTTGCAAAAGGAAGTTACATCCTTAGGGCTTACTATTATTTAATTCTTTTCAAAACAGTATAGCTAAATAAACAAAGTTTAATTTTGAAAATAGTGATTCTATAATGCATAATGGAAATAGGCCTCACGACCTAGATTCTGTAGTAAGAGTATGTACGAAATTTTTTATCTACGGCCTTAAGGCCTGTTAGTATTATATTAACCAAACCTAAAGTCAGCCTAAAAGCTCCCACGGGATTTCATAATCCTTTAAACAACATACATTATAGGTTGAAAGTTTTCATGGTCTTTATCACGGTAAAGCAACAGAACCCTAAGATCATTTTATAAACGATTTCTATACTTAAACGTAAACCTAGAATTTTGATAGTAAATAGTCATAACTAATTGGACAGATGGCACCATGACCTTTTTTTTTATAGACTGAACAGATGGAACCACGACTTTTTTTTTTATAGAAAGGGTGAATACAAACAAAAAGAATTGAAATTCACGACTACGTTTACCAAAGTCTTTGAACTGATAAACTCTTTTATTTTTATATCCAAATCTTAACGATAGTAAGAAAACCATTGGCTGTAACGTAAATATACAAACAGATAATCAAGTGAGATACATAAGTCCCATATCTGAAGCAAAACAAGTTTTAGTACCAATTGGGTATAAAACTGTTAACCAAAACCATTGTTGTGTTCAATTAGAGAGAGGCCTTACAGGCCCTTTTAAAAACAAATAAGTATATATACAAAGAAGGAAAGTCGAAAAGCAAACTATCGAGTACAGTGAAGATATTAATTTATGGTTATGCCTACTTGGCGTCTCCTTGTTAATAGCCTTTTGTTGGGTTTTGAATAACAGTACTGGCCCTATGACTTTTTATTTTATTAGCTAAAATATTATCAAGAGAGGTCTCACGACTAAACCATCCTTTTTCCAAGATTTTACCAATACCTTGGTATTTATCAAACAAAGAAAAGTTGAATGTGTAACAAATATTTAAAGACCATAACCATAACAATAAGTATAGTATTAGTTGGCGCTAGAATCTTTTGAGTGAATAAAACTTAGAGTCACTTTACGATTCTTCTTAACCCACGCACCCACGCAGATTAAATTTGCAGTGAAAGTCCTTTAATAGAGGCTTAGGGGCTATCCTCTTTCAGTATCTACGGTAGTAAAGCCTTATAGGTATACTTACTATGTAAACTATAAAACGTGAATAAATACTGATTACACAAGGGCGTATTGATGCCACATCATTGGAAGGTCGAAACAAACTAGAGATTTTACAATTTTAGGGTTTCTAAGTCATAACCTTTCGGATAAATACTTTTGCAAATCATAAAACAAAGTTTAGGTTGTCATCATTTTCATCAAAATCTTTTACATTTACATTTCGGCTTTACCATGAAGATAGTTTTTTTTACAGTCTGTAATTAAAGTTGAAAAATTATTAAACAAACCGGAATTCTTGGTAATGCACAACATCCAAATTTGTTAAAACAAAGCACTAAGTTTCACCAAAGCTCGCGGTTTTAATTCCACATTATAGCCTTTAAAATGTAAAACCCAGTAATAAAGTTACCATAGTAGTTTGGTAAAGCCCAAAGACAAATTTGCAAAGAAAAGGTTCACGGTCGTAGTGTTGTGCTCTGCAAAATCCAACTAAGCTTCGAGGGCCTCACGGGTCAACAAAACTGAAGGTTTTATCGTAGATACAACTAACAGAAAAATAGTTTAGAAGTATTTTTAAAATAAAACAGTATAAAAGTATATGAGGTTTTCTCATAGAGGCAATAACTAAACTTAAATAAACTTCGACTCGACTTCTAATATTTTATTCGTGTTTTTACCCAGATGCAACAAACCCATTTCTTAGTCGTCCGGTTGCATCTGGACATACTTTCTTATTCATATTTCATCCTTCTGGTAACGCTTGTCACACTCAGCCAATCTGGATTGTCTCTATTATGTAAAATTGCATTGAATTGAATGAGAAATCCACTTGTATGAAAAAAAATTCACAGACAATGTATCAAATATCCAACTCAAACTTTTAATAGTAGAAAAAAAGACAACCACATGAATCTTATCTGAAACATGAAACTCAAATACCAGATCCAGTTATAAGAAATGCTCTGATTAGATATCAGTAAGATGTGATCATACGACCTTGAATTTCTAACCCAAGTGAAAAGATATGAAAAACGAGTATATCAATCAAGTCTCTGCAAATTATCCCCTGTGATTTGCGCAATAAAATTCTCGAAGTTATTGTAGGAAGATCCTGCTTTTCCCACTGCTGTTATCGATGCATCTCTCAACTCCTCAGCCCTCTTCCTTATTTGGCGCCCTTCCTCCCCTCTCATCAATCTATTTATGACGTCTTCGACATGTTCTCTCTTCACAACTTCATCCATTGCCAGCCCAATCTTCCAAACATCGCTAACGAATCTTCTATTAGTCATTTGCTCAGAAAAGAAAGGTCGCGATATCATGGGCACGCCAGCGGAGATGCTCTCCAACGTAGAGTTCCATCCGCAATGAGTCAGAAATGCTCCCACTGAAGAATGTGAAAGCACTTTCCTCTGAGGCGCCCACCTCACGAAGAAGCTTCTGTCATTCACCTTCTCCAAAAACTCAGCAGGAGCATTGAATATGCTTTTCAATTGCCCTGTTAGATAATTCTACAGAATGAAAATATTTTAATTCTAATTTTACTATTATGCTTGAAAATATTTTAATGCTAGCATGTTGAGGGTGATCAATAACTAGTCTGCTGCTCTGGTTTGTTGTTTTTTTAATAAATTTTAAATTTATGTCTTTAGTTATTTTTTAGTTTATTATTTTAAAATAATATTTTTGTTGTTTTCCTTAATAAATTTTAAATTTGTCTTTTTGTTATTTTTAAGTTTTATTATTTGAAGGTGATATAATTTATGGTTGTTTTATAGAGATTTGTATTTTCTACAAACATGCCATTTTAGTTTTACATAAGGTTGTCTAGACTTATTTTATTGAGGATACACACGTGTGTGCTTTTTATGTTAAGATGGTTATTATCATGTTTAAAGTTATTCATTTTGTTAAAAAATATTGTAAAAAAGTTTTAAGTTTTTGTATTTTTAAAAGATAAGATTATTATAATTACTTGAGGCTTACTATTATGTAAGGATATATAATTATTGGCTAAAAAGATTCTTAAAATAGAATCATTATAGATTATTTGAGGATATTATGTGTAAGGATGTACAATTACTCATGAAAGGGCCTAAAGATTACATATGAAAGGGCATAAACTTTTATATTTTGGGGCATAAACTTTTAAATTTTGAAACATAAGATCATTAAAGATCATTTTTTTAATTATTATTATAAAGAATCATCTATGTATTTTAGCTACTATAATGGAATATTTCACATTTTGTTTTTATGATTGTTTTAATTTTTGTGAAAATTTATTTTAAAAATTTGTTTTAAAGTTTATATCAAAGTTTATTTTATGATTTTTAGAAGTGGTATTATGATTACATTATGCAAACATAACGTTTTCAAAAATAAAAGGGTTATCACAAATAAACCTCGAATGCAGGTGATTCATTGCCACATAGACAACAAGGACTGACCGTTGGGATACACAGTTGTCCTCTGATGTCACTCCTATGACATCGCTTCACCCTACCCTTAATTTCCGCGGGCTAGCATTCACATCGGAAGGCGCGAGCTCCAATCTCATGATGGGAAGCGATCTCCCTTCTGTCGTCGGGTACCTTGCACCACCTTGCAAAGTTAATGTCATCTTAATGGCGCCTCAAGATTTGTATCGCATCGTTAAGGGTGACTTGCTCATTGTTATCCCCCTCATTTGTTCACTCCTGTTCAATTCTGCAGAGACTGGTCACCCTGCAACATCAGAGGCAACGGAGAAACAACATAGTCTTCAACCTCCCACTCTCAGCCTCTCTGTCGACATACAAAATCTACATTATTCAGCATTTCCAACCGAGCAGACCATGTCGAGGCAACCCAGATTGCGAGCCACACCCAAACGAGGTCGAGGAGGCTGTGGTAATGTTAATGAGCGATCCAGAAGCTTCACGGCTCAAGCTATCATAGAAGGTTATGACTTGGAAATTCCTAACTCTCTTCATCAACTCTTCGACGATTGGGAAGATGAGCTCATAAGTTCTCACACAGGGGAAAACCAAACGGTTGACTGCTTCTCCTTCTTCCCACTGCCCCCCAGCTTAATGCTACAGCTCCTTCCGTGAATCCATCAGTCGATCCTGTGGAAATTGAACAACCCCCCCCCCCCCCCCCCCACTCCCTAGAGGATCATGTCCAGCACCATGCACAACAAAGCTTCCATCAGCATTGCAGCTGAATACAGAAAAACAGAGCCTCTTCCAATCAAGCGAAGCCCCTCCAGCAGTGAGGAGGATGCCAACAAGAGGAAGCCCAGTCAAACACGATGGTCAAGCTTCTGCCAACCCACATGCTTCTTCAATGACAAGTCAATCGAATTCTTAGTTAGGCTTCATATTCAAGGTTCCAATAGAGGAGGAGCCCCCCTCCAAGCCATAATCTAGGTTTCATGGATGATGTGCTCTCTCTTTTTTATTGGGACTCCTGAGATTTAGACTCCCCTGCTAATTACAGTAGTTATTTTCAGTTTTCATATTTAAATACTATCAATTTTTGTGTTACTATGATCTGTTTTCTCTCTCACAGGGAGGATCACTCAGTTTGTAAAGGCTTGAATTCCCCTCAGGGATGGGCATTAACTCATTTTCTGCTACTTTCTGCTTACAAAATTGCTACTTTGAACTGTGTTTTTTATTGTACTACTATTTAACTTCAATAGACTAGTTTCTTAATTTACAAAAAAAAAAGTTATCACAAATAAAAAGTAATTAAAAAAATTCACGTCATTTTATAAATTAATAAAATTAAAGCAACATAAATATCTCTAAACTCAAATCTATTATGCACCAAGAGAGATTTGATTTCTTCCCATATGTCTTGAATTTTTACATATCAAGAAAAAATTTACACCTCAAAAAATTGGATCCCTCTCAATGCTTAATAAATTTGTGGTTAAGATGGATCTATTGTGGTAAATAAAATAGGTATGTATAATTATTGTGAATGCCATTGCAAATCTTCTAGAAAAAGAAAATGTTAGTGATTGGTTTTACATTTGATGATCCTTCAAACATTATACTTTATATTAATTTTAGATATTATTTCAAGAATTATGTGGATAAACTTTTGAAAATTCTAAGAATTTGTACAAATATTATGAATTATTTTATCATTCAATTAAAAATATTCAAATTTAATTTGGTCCTAAGATTCATTGTCCTAGGGATCATTTCCATTTTGTAATTCAAAATTGTAAATGAAAACCTAGTTGGACAATATAATTCAAAATTGTAAATGGAAAACTAGCTCGACAATGAGTTATGCACTACATTTGATTCATTTCCAACTTGTAATTCAAAATTGTAAATTGAAACCTTGTTGGACAATATAATTCAAAATTGTAAATGGAGACCTAGTTGGACAATATAATTCAAAATTGTAAATGGAGACCTAGTTGGACAATGACTTATGCACTGCATTGATTCATTTTCATCTTGTAATTCAAAATTGTAAATGGAAACCTAGTTGGAGAATATAATTCAAAATTGTAAATGGAAACCTTAATTCAAAATTGTAAATAGAAACCTAGCTAGACAATGACTTTAAATGGAAATCTAGCTAGACAATATAATTCAAATTGTAAATGGAAACCTAGATGGACAATGACTCATACACTACCTTTGATTCATTTCCATCTTGTAATTCAAAATTGTAAATAGAAACCTAGTACACTATAATTCAAAATTGTAAATAAAAACCTAGCTAAACAATAACTTATGCACTAACTAATTCTTAGTTTGATTCATTTCCATCTTATAATTCAAAATTGTAAATAAAGACTTAATTTGACAATATAATTCAAAATTTTAAATGGAACCCTAGCTAGACAATGACTTATAAATGCGAGTTCTAATGGTTTGGAGTAAATGAAAACCTAGTTGGACAATGACTTATGTACTAGGTTTGATTATAGATACTTATAAATGCAAGTTCTAATGGTTCCCATAGCAAGTTTTTAATGCCTCAGAGTAAATTCAAAATTGCAAATAGAAACCTAGTTGGACAATATAATTCAAAATTGTAAATGAAAACCTAACTAAACAATAACTTATGCACTAACTAATTATGAGTTTGATTCATTTAAATCTTATAATTCAAAATTGTAAATAAAAATTTAATTAAACAATATAATTCAAAATTGTAAATAGAACCCTAGCTAGACAATAGCTTATAAATGCGAGTTCTAATGGTTCGGAGTAGCTGAAAACCTAGTTGGACAATGACTTATGTAGTAGGTTTGGTTATAAATACGTATAAATGCAAGTTCTAATGGTTTCGAAAGTGAAAGTTCGAGACCCATATGCTCACAATGCTTTACAAATGTTGAAATGTCTGAAGATGTAAAAGGTTCCTTTGATTCATTGAATACCAAGGAAAAAAAAACAAATGACTTGCACATCTTTGACAAGAAAAATGTAATATTTATTAACGAAGGGTTTAATGTATTGTAATTGTCATCATCATTAATATTTCGACATAAACACTCTCTCGATCGTTACATTGTTTTATGATCTCCTTTTTTTTCTTTAGTCATGGCATACGTGGATATGTGTAGATCAACTAAATTATTAACTAAAATGGTTGTATTACATATTATTAGCATTCAACATTACATATTATTAGCATCATTATATTAATTAATAATTTCTTTGATAGATATTATTAAAAGTGGTAAAGGATAGGTGTAGGTCAACTAAATTATTAAGTTGTATTAATTGAATTTTTTTATATTTAGAAAATTAAAATTATTATAAATAAAAAATATATATTAAACAAGTACAATAGTTGTTAAGCAGCTAGTCTCTACCTTAGTATTATATTTTGTGTTTGTTTTATTGTTTAAGTAAGTAACATTAACATTTGATTATGATTATGTTAATGATTATATGTAATCACTACTTTATTTATATAATTTTAATTGTTTATTTTGTAATGTTAAAATTTGTTTTGAATTGTTTAAAATCACAATTTGTTGAATAAACCTATTGATTTTTGTTGGTAAAAAGATTAATAAAAATAAAAAAACACAATATCATCTATTTATCATCTATTATATACTTGTGAACAAAACTATAAAAACAAATAAGTAAACATTTAAAACCATCACCCTAGATAATAATAAAAAATATGAATTCAAAAAAATAACTAATACTTAAATCAAGTTTTTTTTAAATATAAAATATTAAACATAAAATAATAATCCAAAAATATAACTAATGTTGAGTTTTTGAAGGCTAACTAAAAGATTAATCCTTTTAATTTCATCTAGTTTTTTGGTTTTATTTTTATTTTTTTAATAAAAAAAATCATTTCCTCTTTAGCTGTAATGAAAAAATGTTTATATTAAAAGTCTTGAGTAATTAAAAAAATTAATAAACACCCCGAATGTGGGTGTCAACAGCATGGACAGCTGTCCAGCTGACTCCAGCAACACGTGTCCTCCTTTGCAAACAACGTCGCATGCTGCCAACGATGATTCCTGGCGTTCCGATCCGAACAACTCCTCCAGCATTACTTTCCCAATGATCCCTATCGACACTTGGCATGACCTCCGCCTTCCAGGTTCAGTTGGTGATACGACATGCGCTCATTACCCAACTCATGAACGTCATCACTCTGCGCAGGATCCTCTAAATGTTGAAGATTATTCCCGAGTCTTATCGGAGCATGAGAGCAGAGCTAGAACTGGTACTTCGTCCTGGGCTCATTTAAGGCCTGTCTGCTGGGATTAATTGTGACTGACAGGAATTCTATGCAGTCTTTCCATGCGCACTATGATATGGACGATAGGTTTATTGGCCACGAGTTCAGGGGGGTTTACCACAATTTCTCTGTTGCTGCTATTGCTAACTCTGCTGGTGCATATCATTCCAGAGCCCGTGTAGGAGTTTTCACCCCTATGCATATTGGTCTTAGGCTCAATTCTACAGCCATGTCTCGCCAGCATGATACCCCCAGACGAGCCCACTTAGGGCAAGCGAAATCCCAGAGGAGTAGCAGCGTCCCCATCCCTGAGAATTATGAACCGCACATTTCTGGTCATGTTCGAGTGCTGGTAGAGGCTTGGGAGAATAAGGTCTTGAATAGAAACCTTTCGACTGGGGAGGATGGCAGTCGTATCAACCACTACTGGATGGTTAAAAACATGCTTTGTAACCTAGCTGAAGATATGCTCAACAATTGGGCTGAAGCTAGAATGGTGGTCCATTCCATGAAAATGAAAATCACTGAGATCGATGCTCAGCTGACCGAATTAGACAAAACCTTCTCCTGGAAAGGCACAGCTAGTATTTCCAGCTTAAACGTCCAAAAGTCGAGAGGCGAAGCACAGGGTGGCGGTGCAAGTGGCGGAGCTAGTGGAAGTGAATCGGGCGGGCATGCCATCACTAATCTAGAGGGAAGTGGTTGCTCCTCAAATTTGCCTCGAACTAAAACATTCCAGGTTCCTTCTCCTGTGGAACCCCTCTCCAAACGACTGAAAGACTCGCCTTCTCCGTAGGCCGGTCATCTTCCATCGTTGTCTCTCATTCCAATGGCGGCCACAAATTCGCCCACTAAGTCGCAGGAGGAGCGATGGGCTTGCCTCATAACTGAAGATCCCCCCTCAGCTTAATGCGTGCTCTAAACAGGTCTCTTTCAAGCTTCGCTTCGTGCAGGCCTTTAGATATCATCTATGTTTTTATATTTAAGTTTTACTTTATGTCTCTTTCTAGTTCTAGTGGGGCTCGGCTGGTTATGCAACCCAGTTTCCCTGCATATCAGTTTTGAATAGTTTTTACAGTTTTTGTTCTATGTCAGTATGCTTCCAAACAGACAAGTGTCTTATTTTTTGAAAATGGCTCTGAAGGAGACATAGTCTCCTTCAACCTCTGTCAATTCATGAGTTCTTTGATGTAATTTTTTTCCTCTGTAATATAATTTTCTGTGCAACTTACAAAAAAAAAATTAATAAACAAGAAACCAATTTTAATATTAAAACATTATAAAAAATGTAAATTATATTTGACTTTAATATTATAACTTTATAAAAGTCATCCACGAGATGTAGAACAGTTGGTGACGGGGTATGGTTAAGACGCCCCCTACGTTGGAAGGTCACCGGTTCTAATCCTGTCAGATACCAAAAATCCAACTATGTTAAGGGTTGGTGCAGTCCAGGCCGAGTGCGATCCCCGGGTGATTTTGACGGCTTAGATGCTCCTGGTTCGTGGCCACTCAGCCAATGGAAACCTTGCTAGTCAGGGGGGTTCCACCACTTTGCCAAAAAAAAAAAACTTTATAAAAGTCAAAATGTATATTTTTAAATTTTATGTTTAGATAGTAAATAAAAAAATTAAAACATGAAACTTTTAAATGAATATTAAATCTAAAATAATCAAATCAAATCTCGAGGAACTGAAGCATTTAAATTAAATCTTGGGGAATTTCTAGGAAATTGAAAGTGTAAGTAGGGTGTCATCAATGAGCAATCTAAAACTAATAAATGCTACTTTGGTATTTGTAAAATAATTAATGTGTACCACTTTTTTAACTATGTGGCAATTTTAGATTTTTTTTTAAATAAAATATTTTAAAATATTTTTTTAAAACTAATTGTAACATCCAACCATGGTTATTTAGTCAAATCAAAGCTGGCAACCAATTATAAAATAGTAATTTCTAATTTCAAAAACTAAAAACATATTTTATTATTTAAAAAAATAAAATTAATAATTAATTTTAACAAAACGTTATAAAGTAACTATAAAATTGTTAAAATTAATAAAAAGTAAATGTAGTTTTGACAATTGATCCATTGCTATAATCCCTGCCTTGGCAGGGACTAAATATATATAAATATATAAATAATAATTTATAATTTAATATTAATAATTATTATTATCATTATTATTTAATTACTAATAAATATTAAAAAAAATACTAATTATATTATACCAATTAAATATAGGATACCAGCTATCGTTTATATTAATTATACAATTAATAATACTTTTTAAGCTAGCTTTAAACTCTAGCCAAAACTACCTAAGGCTCAAGCTAGGTTGGTATAAAGATACTAGGGCTTGGTTAAACCATTGGGAGATCGACAAAAATGTTGCATTACAAAATATTAATAACATTAAAAATATTGTTATTTCTAAGTTAAAAGAGAAAATGTGGTGTGAGAAAGATTTAGAGGATAAAAGAAAATTAAGATATTATAAGGAGGTCATCAACCCGACTCTAGAAGATCAAAAGTATCTCTCTATTTTAACTAGTTCAAAGAAAAAAATTAATATAACAAAGATAAGAATGAACTCTCATGAGCTCCATAGTGA
Source organism: Pseudotsuga menziesii (assembly GCA_001517045.1). NCBI lineage: Eukaryota > Viridiplantae > Streptophyta > Pinopsida > Pinales > Pinaceae > Pseudotsuga > Pseudotsuga menziesii. Next base: position 330,469 of record LPNX010807473.1, read on the forward strand.
AACAGGTCGTTGGGCAATTCCTAAAACACCATGGGTGGAAAGGATCTACCATCTCTACAAGAATATGGATATTGAGGATGACAAATAGTTCCTCTTAGAGTGCCCTGCATACACCCACATTAGATCTCAGTTTCATAATTGTTGTTGCAATACCGACCTTCCTAGCCTTTTAACATGTCAAAATTATAGTGAGCTGGGGACGCTTCTCTCCAATCTCTTTGAGCATATGAATACAATTTTAAAACAAACTAAGTAATTCGTTTCTTTAGGCTTGATAGACCAAGTTTGGTCTCAATGGATGTTAACCACCACCACCACCACCATCATCATCAATAATATATAATTTTTTTTATTAAATAATATTATATAATAAATAATATAAATATTTAAAAAATTACCAAACATGGTTTGACTTTTGATATTCTTCTACACTTAAATTTATATAATTTATAAAGTATACTTTTATTATTATTATTATTATTATTATTATTATTATTATTATTATTATTAAAACATATATCTTAATTTTATTTTCTCATGGAAAAATATTGTTAATTTGTTATTCTAAGATTGAATCAAATTATATTTATTGTTCAAAATTATACCTTCATCCCATTTCCTGTGATCTCTCATGATATTATTCTACCCAGTAACTGCAATGTCTACTAGAATACCAAACTTTTTTATACAACAAAAGTACAAAAGCTACCATAATAATTGTGCTTCCAACATAATTAGCACATTTGTCAATCACACTAACTACATAAACTATTTCACATTTTATAGAAATAGAAATTATGCAAAATATAATATTTACAAAACATGTCCCAAAGTACTAGACAAAAACAATCTCAGAAAAGATAAGGCATATAACAGGAACCTTCAAAACTGTAGACTGCCACTATAAAGCAATATGTGACCTTCAAAATATTCAAAGAAAATATGTCCTTCATCAAGGACCACGCCTCTTTTAGATATCCTAGCATCCCCAGTATTGAACTGTCGATAAATGTCCCTGAAAGAAAAACAATTAAAGATACCTTTGAGATCCACTATCCTCTACTTCCAATGATCTAATCGAGAAACATGCATATTTTATTTCCCAATAGCTCAACAACTCTAGAATCCATAGCCACTCATAAACCAACAATATTCTTGTTTAGAGAAAGCAGAAGTAATCCCCAAAGTTACATCAACTTAGCCCTTGTATTGGAACCATTCCCACATCCCAATGACATGTAAAATTTCTGAGAACTATTGAATTTAATACGCATGCCAGCTCCACAGTCATCATTTTGTGATGCCCCATAAAAAAACCAATAGGAAAACCATCCATAAAGTTTGGAGAAAAGTGAACTTTAAAAGGAATTTCCACACAACCTTGAAAACAATCCTTGTAGGCACCAACAACTTTTGAACCAACCACAAAACAATTTATCTTAACATTGTTTCTTAATCTAGCATGGTGGGTTAGCTCAAGTGGTTTAGTGATGTAAGTTGTGAGCAGAAGTTCTCGAGTTCAAATCCCCAGGAGGATATACATTGCTATATAAGGGCCTCACTTGATGTCCCCATTGGGTTAGCTCTATAATCAGAGTGAATAGAGCGTGACCCCTTTGGGTCGGTCCCTTGTGATTTCTTCATGTGGATGTAGCAGCCTCATTGGAGGGTTTGTGAACCACAACATAAAAAAAAACATTGTTTTTGAATCTCAGTATTCACCAAATTATTAAAAGGGGAATATTTCCATGATCAAGGAAAATAAAAATCCATGAATTAAAACAAGATTTAGAGGAAGAGTTTGACCAACAAACATGAATTTTGAGGTGACTAGTGACCTCCTTCCAAATTTGTTGAGAAAACCTAAAGGAGACAAATAGGTGATCAACATAATTTTCATTTTGATAACATAAATGGAATATGTTGGGACAAATTCCCCCTCTTCTAATCAAATTATCCCTTGTCATAACCTTATTATAAAAAAAAAACCAAGATAATAGTTTAATTTTTAGGGAAGGCCACAATTCCTATAACAATTGATACCACCATTGTTCCTCAACATCCACACAAGAAGAGATAATGGCCTCATAGGCTAATTTTGTTGTAACTTGACAAGTTACAGTATTCCGGGAATATAAAAGATGATCACTTTTAACAGAAAGTCTAATCCCACAATGATCAAGGACTTTAATGTATTGATTCCATTCTACAACAAAGTTTCCTTGTGGAATTAATTCCTTTACCAAGTACCAGTATTTTGAGCCATATTGACCACTTCCAGGTCTTCTCAGATGAGATAATAAATAAAATCTTAACTAATTCATATAAGTAATAAGACCATGAGAAAAATTATAAAATGCCTCACCACTAATAATAGAATCTTAACCTAGTCTGATGTTTTGACCATTTCCTACATGCCATGCCATCCACTTATGAATGAAAGGAAAGGTGTCAACCAAACCTTTTGAGTTGTTTGGAATATTTGCTTCTTTCCTATGTGTAACTCCAAACCAATATGAAACTAATAACTTCTTTAAATATTTAGCATGGATTATCTCACATCACAAACACTTTCTCATAAGACCTCTCCATGTAAACTTTTCAATTATTGAAATCGCGAACTTGGTATAGGATTTTGGCTTGTTTTTTGACAAACAATACTGCAAAAATTTATGTTTTTCAACTTCGACCTCTTCAAATACATATATCCCTTAAGAATTTAACCTTGAAGTAAACACAAATATTTTAAGGAATTGAATTATCTTTCTACTAGTATTTTTTTTTAAATTTGTATGGACATATCATGGATAATGAGTGACCTACGTGGCCTCCAGTGTTTTGTGAAATCGTTATTCATTTCAGGGAAAAAACTGTATGGTCATAATATACACACACTGCACTTGTGCGTGGACTATATTTTGATGTTTTTACACTTACGAACTTTTTATTATTATTATCGAATTAACATATGTTCAAAAACCGGTGCCTTATCAACACATGTTGGTGACCTTCAATTTTATTTTTATTGTGACTCTTATTGAAAAAACTAAAAACACCATTTTGAAGAGGACATGACAAGGAATATCTCCTTGAAGATTTCAATTTTTTTGGTACTGTCTTTGTTATGATATTGAATTTTCATTGTGACCGTTTTTTGTAAATTTCTTAATGATAGAGTTTAGAAAAAAATAGCAATCGTTAATCAAACTCAAAAAAAATATACCATGAGAAAATAGATTCAGAGATGAATTTGTTGGTATAAATTCTGACATATAACTTTGTGATTTTGTAGGGTTTCGAGCTTGCCAAAGTCACAAGTTCTTGTAAATAGTAAAACTATTTGGCATTTTCATTGATAGAAAACTCTCGGGCGAGAGTGTGTAAGAACACTTGAATGAGAGTTTGGCCACCCACAAATTTACTCGGGGTTATGTTTGTAAACTCTTACCTGAGAGTTTAAACAAACTCTCGACCGAGAGTTTAGGGGCACAATGCCCCAAAAATATTTTTGAGCCAACATAATAAATATTGTTTGAACTCTTTCCCAAGAGTTGTATAAATACACTCTCACCCGAGAGATTTAAGACAAGTTTTCATATTCAAGATCGAATCAAGTGTGAAAATAAACTAGGATTACTGTGCATTGTGCAAAATTTTGGAAAAAAATTTAAGTGTAAGTTTTGTTTTTACTTAGGTTTTTAAAAAAATTCATCTTACAAATTTATTTTAACTATATATAATTAATTTTTAAAGAAAATTTGTGTTTGGTCTTGCAAGAAAGATGTTTCATAGACACAAGTAGGGTTGGTATCACTACATACCCAATAAACCTTACTTGGGTTCTTCCAAAAACAAATTTATAGTTTTCATAGTAACTTCATGATTTTTTGGTGGGGTCAAGCCTCAAGGATTCATAAATGCTACTCCTTTGTTGAATGCAAAGTTTTTGTGGACCACATATTTTAATATTTTGTTACAGAATTAGATTCGATCTAAACTTTACTCTAAGTCCTTGAACTTTATCATTATTTTTATACATGTGCTTATGTAATGAACTGTGTGTTTATGTAATGAACTAGTACTAAACGTTTTTTACAATGGACTAGAAATCAAAATTTTTAAGACAAAGTCTTCACTATTATTGCAAATAATTAATGGTTAAAAATGATTCTTTTATAGGGGTTAACAATTTTGTGCTAAATATAGTTTTGAATCTTCCAATGTTGTAGGTTAGTTATCTTCGTATGATAAATGTTGTGATAGTACCTCTTGTTCCTTTTGTTATTTTTTTTCTTTTCTAATTATTATTGAGTTGTTAATTGTTCTCTATGTTTTATTTTCATGTGTGATTTTGTTACTGAGGTTGACATTAAACATAAGTGTTTTATTTACATTTGATGTAAATTTATGTACAATAAGTTTTTGAAAATTCTATTTAAAGTTGCATGGATTAGCAAAATGGTATTAGAATTTGAATGCTATTTAGACCTTCAAGAAGATAGTTATAATAATGTTTTCAACAAAAGAATGGAGAATGAAGATACAAACTGAACAAAACAAGCCACACAGGAAACTGACAAGTATTGCTTAGGAATTTATAGTATCATTCACAATAATAATATGTGGTGTTACAATAATTTACATAGCAATAATTCGAATGCATCGGGTATGAATTCGAATCTCCCAAGTGGATATGATTGTATCTAACTGAATCTCTAACTCATGGTATCTCAATCAATATTAGAGTCCAAAATCAACTCCCAGATGTCTAACTAACTCAAACAAACAATGACAACTAGTTAACTCAGTGCAACTGAGTGTGGTAGGTGGGAAAAGGTGCCTACTTCACATGCATCCATGCATTATCCATGCAAGACATGCGCTAGCTAACTGTTTGTGAAGTAACTGAAAGTAACTGAGGGATAACTGAGACTAACTAATACTAACTCCAACTAACTGAAGTAGGTTGGTGTCGGGACTCCCAGTGGCTCCTAAAATGTAGGGATTGGTCTAGGAGGTGCCCAAACTGATGCATGCACATGCAGTAAGTGGCAGTTAACCTCTAGTAGTGTTCCCCACACTCTAGTGACTGGTACATGTGGCCCCATTAGGTCAAGTGGACCCAATTAATTAATTAAGGTTCCTAAGTTAGGAAAAATTAATCTAATAGACAGTATGATCAAGGGAGGATTAATAATACTAACACCCCCCCTGAATCCTAACTTGGACAACTATGGGCCCTGGTAACAAGACCATAGGTCACCCAATATACAATCTAAGAGACATAATACAAATGAGGTGGGAAAACCTCTTGGGAAAAACCCTCTCAAAATAGGAACTGAGAATCAAGCCTTAATGCCCAAAAGAGACCTGAGAAAGGAAAATATCTTTTCGATAAAAGACTTGGTAAAAATATCTACAATCTGATCCTCTGTTGGACAGTAGTGCAGTGTGATGGTTCTGTCATGCACTAGTTCCCGAATGTAGTGCATGTGATCCTCTATGTGCTTTGTACTCTGCTTCTAAACAGGATCACTGGATATCTTGATTGTACTCTAGTTGTCACAATAAAGATCTACTGTATGTGAAGTATGAATCCCGAACTCTGTCAAGATGCCATGCAGCCAAACTTCCTCAATAGTTGCATTCACAACTCCCCGATACTCTGCTTCTACTGAAGAGAGTACAAGTGTTGCTTTCTTCTTGTTGGACCAACAAATTGGCCGAGATCCAATCATGTACAAAACCCAAGGTGGATTTCCTATCATTTACATGTCCTTCCTAGTCTGAGTCTGTAAAGCCTGTGAGATCCAATTGTGCTCTAGTAGCATAGTGGATCCCATAATCAATAGTACCCTTCACATAGTGCAAGATCCTCTTTGTTTCCTTCCAATGCATCTCATGTGGCTCCTGCATGTATCAAGAAGCAACACTCACAACATAGGATATGTCTGGTCTCGAATGAGTAAGATACATAAGGCTTCCAATGAGCTTCCTGTAGAGAGTGTTGTCCACCAGAGGTGTGTAACCACCTTCTTCAAGCCTAATGCCTGATAGGAAAGGAAAGGGGGTTGCCTTGCAATCCTTAATGTGGAATCTCTTAAGCATGTCTGATAAATATCTAGACTATGAGATCATGATTCCCGAATTCTTTTGGCTTACTTCGAGACCAATGAATTGTCTTAATAGTCCTAAGTCAATCATAGCGAATGCTTTATTAAGCACAGAGTTGATGCCGCTCAATCCAGTTGCAGAGCTGCTGGTAATGAGAAACCCATCCACATACAATACAACTAGAAGCAATAACCCCTCCTTCTTCTTCATGTAGACATTGCAATCAGATTTGCACCTTTCAAACTTCTGAGAGATGAGGAAGGAATCCATCTTGGAGTACCATGTCCTTGGGGCTTATTTGAGTCCATACAATTATTTCCTCAGTATGCAGACTAAGGAAGGATCATCAATAAACCCCTCAATTTGTTTCATATATATATCTTCCTCCAAATCACCATGGAGGAAGGCACTCTTCACATCCATGTGATGTACTTCCCATCTCTTAGAAGCAGAAATGGCCAATACCAGCCTAATGGAGTCCATCCTAGCTACTGGAGCGAATGTATCATTGTAGTCCAAGCCTTGGACCTAAGAATACCATTTTTCCACCAACCTATACTTGTACTTGGTTGTGGTCCCATCAACATCTATTTTGGTTTTACAGATCCATTTTCACTGTGCAATCTTCCTTCATGGAGGTAAGGAGACAAGTTCCCAGGTCTGGTTGTCATGTAGCGAATCAAACTCCTCGTCCATGGATTCCTACCATCTAGGATCATGCCAAGCCTCCTTGAAGGATTGAGGATCTAACCCAAGCATCATAAAACACTTCTCAGGAAGGATTGAGGATCTGACCCAAGTAATTACTACGTTTTATATTTATAGTGTGATTATTATCGACCGTTCATATCCTAGCGTTTGAAGTTACACGTTTATTTTATTAAAAGTATTAAAATATATTTGTATTATTCTTGGAAGGTTTTATCAACTTTGGCTAAAGACCCATTCTTGACTCTATAAATAACAATATTACCATGGCATATTTCATATGCCATAGTCCTCGGCTTAGAGCCTAAGGAAAACGAGGAGAAAAGGGTTCTAAGGCTTAGAGCCTATGGTTAAATGATACACATGATACTTATACATTGCATTAGACTTTGGGGTGGCGAAATTATAACATGGTTTATGGGTTTTAATAACTTTGCAATGGAAAAGGTGGCAATCGATATTAAGTCCATTACAAACTATATAAAACTGGGTTTTAGAGTTGACAATGGGCCACAGTCTGGCACCATTAATGCGTGTTGGAGAATGTGGCAGCCCAACATAGGGTTTGGCTCCACGATGGGCTTGATCATTTTGTTCTGTTTGTTGTTTTCTCTCGGCTCTGCGTAGTGTGTGAAGGCGACTTCCAGGATAACAAAGGTATGGTGTCATTTGGTTTCACAACATTGTTGTTTGTTTGTTGCTTACTATGGATATCATACTTCTCATCCATCGAATCGTTTTGTGGTTGCAGGTGATAGGGATGGGGAGAAGATATATGGTTCGTAGCGCGACTTCGATCCATGGGCTAGCATTACCATTATAGTAATCCTTCTAATCAAGTCGATATTGGCCATCTCTTGGCTTTAGGACTGGGTTTTAACTTTTCGTGGTTGGGGTTCAAGTTTTGGGGTTAAAAGGACTTGGGTTTTTTTGTATTTAATATGATGTTTAGTTGTGAAGCGAAACTTGGTGCCTTGGAAGGCTCCATGTATAATTTTGTAAATTTGGAGTTTTGATTTGAGAATTAAAGCCAGGGTAGCACCATTGCTTGCAATGGTGCCATGGCCATTGGAAAACTGTGTAAACTCGATTTAAGAATTATAATTTCTCTGTATGTAAATATATACTGCATGGTTGTTATTAAACTTGAGTTTTATGTAGCATTTTCCTTCGTGGTTGGACTGTGTATAATTGCTTCCATTATTTTGCTTAGTTATAAGAATGGCAAACGGTGACAACGAATGGCTTGGGGCCATGTCGTGGATGGCATGGGAACTTTCCATGATAGCTGTGAAAGAGTAGAAGATTTATATTCTACATTTTGTTTTTATAATGTGTAACGTGGAAATGTAAAATAAGTCGTGGGTGTAAACCATGCGTTGACAGAGTTGCTATAGATTTCGATGTTGACGGGCTTGAGATATTTGAGGGTTTATTTTAGTCAACAATGTGTTTATTTACATCGGTCGTGGCCATGGAATACAACGTATTTGATAATTAGGGTCTTATGACCTCTGTGTATTTAATTGGATAATAAAGTACGACCTATGTGTGAACATAGCACGGCATGGTCTTGCAAAGAAACTCTACAAGATTCGATCCTGGTCGTTGGGTTGAGATAGGGTTTATACATTGATTTCTATGTATTAATGTTTACTAAGGTTTTTAATATGAAGGGAATTTTGAGTGCCCACAAGACCTGATCCTGCAACCTCATTGCGCTTATCGGGTTCTTAATTTAATTATTGTAATGTTACTTTGGTTATTTGTTAAATGATGGTTGTGAATAATATTAGATGGGACTATTTTGATTTATGGCATACAATTCTGATTATCTAAATTTGTAATACTATAGGGCTGTGAATTTTGATTTGGAAAAGGGACTAGACCATAGACCAATGAATGGTCTCGATACTTGCTCTGTTTAATTGATTATGATAATGTTTATTTTAATGGAAATGAGTTGATATTTATCGTAAATTTATTTATACAGACCTTGAAAGGTATTCGCTCGTCTTTATCTTCGATTTTGTATGGGATGTTTATAATTTTTGTTTAGATGTAATTATTATGTTGTAGATTAGATTTATAATTCTATTTTTTAACTATTAGTATATATATACCAATAGTATACTGGTTATATACTAATAGTATACTGATTAGTTTTCTTATTAATATAATTAGATGATGCTAAATTAAATCTAGCTCTGAAATGAAGCATAGATCTGGATTAGTATTTAATTGAGCATGACTCTACTGACAAATGAAATTTTTTAGTAGAGTATATAGGCCCAAAACAACTATGTAATAGATCTGAAATAAAACCTAGTTTGTAGGAGACACAGTTTAAGCAGTAAAGATAATACAGAAGTAAAACTAAGGTGCAAAACCATGGATAAATATTTATACATGAATTAAGTTTACAAAAGTGAATAAGATGAACAAACCCTATATAAATATAGCATAGGAAATAAATTACATCCTAGGGTTATGACTTAAAATGTAAACCCTAGAATATCTTTATAGAAGACAAACACATAGGCTTAGAAAATATAATGTAAACATTTAACTAATTTATCCAGCATTTATTCTAGTAAATGAAATAGGTAGTATACGATCTCATACATGTAAATTGAAGCTCCTTTAATGGCTGAAACCTGCACAATCAAATAACTAGCATTAACAATTCATAAGAAGACTTTAACCTCTATATTAGATGACTGAATCACTTGGTAACTACCACATTCCACCCAACCATGACCCAGAACCGTTCCTGGTTTCAATCCGGATCCCCCCTTGCTAGTTCCAACATGTAAGTAGTTTAGAGATCCTAAGATAAGGTTTCTTAGCTGGTATGTCAAGTCTGGATCAGTTCTCATTTTTCCCTTCAGGAAAATGTTCTCCGAGAATTCACTTGAGAAATAAACAGGAAGAATAATGACTCCCCAAAGATAGATCAGCACCCCAAGCCTTTCCTTGGCTTGAGACTTTATAGACATACTTTTCAATCAAAGGGGCAGTTAAATAGAGAATCCTTGATTTCTTGATTTAACCATTTTTTATTAATTTGGATAATTTTTAATATTTAAGCTTAGGAACTTTTAACTAGTTCCTAATTTAGACTTTTGTAGGCATTATACTATTTATTATCTTTTAGTAATAAATAATAATGGATGGAGCTTTTCTTTCTTTCTTTCATCATTGATATTATTACTATATTAATTCTTTATACATACCATGTATAAAAAACATAATAATATAACATTTATTAACATTTGTCTTTGGGCATCATATACCATGATCGCTAGACTTATGACACTACTTCATTAAGGTCAAATAGGTACATGGTTAGGTCTATTGGGCTAAGAAACTCTAAATATCATTGCATGTTGGATTCCCTCGTATAACATGGTAGTTCTCCAGTACTTGATGAGAATACAAAATTCAAAATTTCATTTAATCATTTATAAATAAGTCAGATGAGATCAATAGTTTTCATTGAGTCGTTTTCATTCGGAAATCATTAATTCTTTTTGGTAACTCCTAGCGCTTACCAGATCCCATACTCAACGCTAAAAATAGGGAGTTACAAACTTAGTGCAATTCTAGAGCTCTTCGCTTAACACTAATGCTAGGATGTACTTGTACGATACACCTAGGGATACAATGGCCAAGGATCTAATGTTCCAGAGCTTATGCTCAACATAAACATGGAAGGCTTCAGGGCTTATGCCAAACACTTCCAACTTATCTTTTCATGTTCTCCAGAGCTTCACGCTTAAAACAAATATAAATACTCATGTGCTCCAGAGCTTCTCACTCACCTAACATCAATTACACATGTGCTCTAGAGCTCCTCGCTCAACACAAACAAGCATATATATATATATATATATATATATATATATATATATATATATCACGAATAAATGGCTTATGCCCAATATATAAAACAAATCATCATGTTCATATGCAGTGGGGTATTTAACCCAATAAATCGAAATAAAACATCAATATAGCATCATAATTAATAGGCTTATGCCTATAAGTGTTAGGTCCAAAATTCAGGATATTACATCCCTCCCGCTTAGTACAACATCGTCCCTAGAGTTCTAGGGACTTTGAATCAATCATGAAACAAGGCGGGGTAATCCTTTCTCATGGTGGCTTCATTCTCCCAAGTAGCCTCATCAGCCTCAAAGTGTTTCCATTGCAGTTTCAACTGGACTATGGTGCGCTTCCTAAGCTGCACCTCTCTCTTGTCCAGTATATGAAGAGGTTCAAGGGAAAAATCCCCTTCAGGTTCCACCTGTAATAAGGACCAATGAATTACATGTTTCATATCATAAACATATTTATTTAACAAAGATGCATGGAAAACATTATGGAATCTTACATGCACGAGTAACGCTAGCTCATATGCCACTGGCCCCTTCTTGGCCAGTATTTCAAAGGGTCCACAAAATCTAGGTGCTAGCTTACCACACCTACCCAAGCTCAGTGAGCTTCATTTTGATTTTACATTCAAGTAGACATGATTGCCTATTTGATAGTCTTTATCTTTTCTTTTCTTATCTGCGTAGCTTTTCTGGAGGTATTGTGCTTCTTTAAGGTTCACCTGAACCTTGGTAACCAACTGTTCTAAGTGCTTTAACAAATTGGGCCCTAACATGAGCCGATCCATCGGGCTATCCCATGTAACCGGTGTTCTGCACTTCTGGCCATAGAGTACCTCAAAGGGACTCATATTGGCGAAAACCTGATATCTATTGTTATACACAAACTCTGCAATATGTAGGTAGTCTTCCCACTTGGTGGGGTTGTTCATGACATACATCCTAAGCATGTCCTCAAAAATATGGTTTACCCTTTCTGTCTACTCGTCTATCTATGGGTGATAAGCAATACTAAAGTTCAACTACGTTTCTAATCCGAAGAATAAAGATCTCCAAAAGTTTCTTGTAAACTTAACATCTCGATCCAAGATGATGGCCTTGGGTATCCCATGCAATCTAAATATCTCCTTTAAGAAGATATCGGCAATGTTCACTGCCTTGTAGGTCGACTTCATAACAATGAAGTGTGCTGCTTTTGACGACTTGTCAATTACTACAAAAATAGAATCATTTTCCTTCTTACTTTTTGGTAGACCAGTAATAAAATCCATACTAATGACCTCCCACTTCCATTCTGGAATGGGTAATGACTGCAGCAATCCTGAAGGACACTAATGCTCAGCTTTGAATAGCTGACATTCCTGACATTTCATGATAAAAATCGCAATGTCAGCCTTTAACTTAGGCTAGAAAAGTGTCTCTTGACAGAGGATATCATCTTTTGATATCCTGGGTGCCTCGAGTAGGGTTCCCGATGGAATTCCGTGAGGATGCTGGACCAAATCTCCCCTCCTTCTAGAACATATAATCTATCCTTAGACCATAGCAGTCCCGATTCGTCGACCTTTTATGGGTGAATCCGCAGACCTGGGTAACACTTTTTGGCAAGCGCATTTCGGCAAAAACAGAAAAACGCACCTCGGTCGAGGGCTTGTTAAGCCCTCGACCGAGGTCTTAATATCT
>LPNX010807473.1:343021-353659 GCA_001517045.1 Pseudotsuga menziesii
AAAGATGTGTTTAAAACGATGCTGAAATCGAATGTGGTCACTTTTGAAAAATAATAAATAATTGTATAATGCGAAAAAAATTAACAAAAAAATATGCACATCACACTGCATTTTATGTAGATCATGCTCATAAATATATATTTTTTAAATTATTAATGGAAGATTGAATTACTCTACGTGGACACGAGCCACTTATTAGCTTCTTCAAATTTTTAAGGTCACACAGTTCATTAAATGCAAAAATTCACACATTAAATGACATCGGAATATTTTTTTAAAAATATCACTATGAAGCCAACATAATATTCTACAATTTGTTTTTTTACTGCAAGTCAAAATTCACATGGCATATATGCGTTTTGAGGGCTTCTATCTAGCACATGAGTAAAAAATCAGGTTTTCATCGCCAAATTTGGCCAAAAAGTGTTACCCATCTTCATGGAATCACCCTTATTCTTTTTATTGTTGAAACAACCTGTCCTCTTAGAATTTATTGAGGATTTCTACATAGAAAGAGTCAAGTCTGTTGGCCATTATAATCCTCTCATGCAAATGTGCATTGGTTTGACTTAAAGTCACCTCATATATCATATGATTCTATCGGCTCAAAGCATCAACAAGCTTGTTCTCTTTTCCCTTAATATGATTTAGCTCAAAATGGTACTCGCTAAGGAAAGTCAACAATCTGGATTTCCTTGCATTCGGATCCGGTTGATCGAATAAATACTTCAGAATCATATTGTTTGTCTTAAGAAGGAACTTCCTTCCCATGAGGTAGTGCCTCCACATCTTCAAAGCGTGGATGATGGCTGCTAACTCAAGATCATGCGTGGGGTAGTTTTTCTCATGTTCTTTTAACTTTTGCGATTCATAACAGATTGCATGATCATTCTACAAGAGGACTCCTCCGAGTCCTTCCTTGCTTGCATCTATACAAACAACGAAATCCCCATCGGGGTCCGCAATTTGTATTATTGGTGCAGTCATCAAAAGTTGTTTAAGCTTTTGAAAACTTTGTTCGCACTTGGTAGTCCATAAGAACTTATTTGCTTTCTTTTGCAAAGTGTTCATGGGACAAGCTATTCTCGAGAAGTTCTCAATGAACTTTCGATAATATTTGGCTAATCCCAAAAAGGACCTAATATCAATGACACTAGTAAGGGTAGGCCAATCCTTTATGGCTCTAATATTTTTTGGGTCCACAACTATCCCTGTCTCAAAGATAATGTGACCTAAGTACTGTATCTGTAGTTTGTAAAAACCACATTTACTAAACTTAGTGTAAAGCTGGTGTTCTCGTAACACTCGTAGTACTATGTGAAGGTGCTCTTCGTGTTCCTTTTTATTCTTGGAATAAACTAGGATGTCGTCTATAAAGACCAAAACAAACTTATCCAGATATTAACTGAATATGTTGTTCATCATACACATAAAGTTCACGAGAGCATTGGTCAACCCGAACGGCATCACTACAAAATTGTAGTGCCCGTACCTTGTACGAAAGTCAGTTTTTGTGAATATCCTCATTGCGAATCCGTACCTGATGGTGCCCAGATTGAAGGTCAATCTTTGAAAAGATTTTGTCTCCTCCCACTTGATCAAACAAGTCATCGATCCTAGGGAGTGGGTATTGGTTCTTGATATTAATTTTGTTCAACTGATGGTAATCGATGCACATCCGCATCGTACCATCCTTTTTCTTTACGAACAGTATCAGTGCTCTCCAAGGGGAAACATTGGGTTCCACCAATTATGGTGCACTCATGTAGTAAGGGGCTTTGGAAGCTGGAACTAATCTTGGTGTCAGTTCTATGGAAATGTCTAGGTCGTGTTTCGGAGGTAATCGTGGGATTTCCTCAGGAAACACGTCCTCGAAATATACAAGGATGGGGAAGTACTCTATTCGTTTTTCTCTCTCAGACTCTATGTCTTGGATGTTTACTTCAAACAACTTGCAACCTTTTCTAATGCATTTCTTCACTTGTAAGGTAGATATTTGCCTTACAGAAACTTTCTTTGGAATGCCTTGAACCTTCACTTGGTTCCCTTGGCTATCTGTACACAAGATTGACTTGTGTAAGCAATCGAGCATGACATGGTGATGTTACAACAAGTCCATGACGATTAGCATGTCGTATGATCCTAAGAGTAGGATGTTTAGGTTCACTTTCGTAGGAAAACCATTCAGGTTTATTTCACATTCTTTAACTATTTCTAAAACTTTATGTTTCGTACCTGTGGCTAACTGTACCAGCCAAGGTTTATCATGATTTACTTTTCCTACTTTGCATACATCAACAATTTTAGGCAAAACATAGCTCCAATAAGCATTGGGATCAATAAGTATTGAAATAGAAGTGTTCAATATCTTACCTTTTATCTCAACCATTGTACCTTGATGATCTGCATGTCGGTCATCCAATGCTGCATAAATCCGCGGCGTTCCATTTATGTCTTCTATAGTTGGTTCTTCTTGTAAGTTGTACAAGACCCACTAGTACTGTTCTTACAATCCCAGGCATAATGAGGCCCGCTACATTTCCAGCACTTGATCTGTAGTGGGGTAGCATTGGCTCCACTTGCTACTGGCTTGTTAACATTAGGAGCTGGTACATATGGCTTTGTAGCAAATTTGTTGAAGTTATTGTTTGCTGGAAAACTGTTATTCTTCTTTCTGTATGGCTATGGGTTAAACCCAAGTTTGTGGTTATCAAAAAATTTCTTAGACTTGTCTTTGTTTTGGTTCATGTTCTCTTGCCTTAGTTGTCCATGCTCGTAACAGAGCCTAGCTTTGTGTAGTGTGGTATCCAAATTTTTTGGCATGTTGAATTCAATCCTTTCTTGAAAATTGGGAGGAAGCCATCCTAAAAACTGCTAGATCTTTACCTTTTCATCCTTAATGTATGGTACATAATGTAACAAATCTAGAAATCTGTTAATAAAAGCGTCCATAGTCATGGATGATCCAGGGATGATTTTAAGGATCCATACTTATTTAAATGTGTAGAAGTGTTGGCGAATCTTACCAATTCTTAAAACACCAACTATAAAATGTTTGGCAATATTTTTCAAAAAATATTTTAATTTCCAAGGATTTTATATCATTTATATAATAATTTGACGATTTTTAGGGTGAAAAAAGTTTACCCCATCAAAATTGGGCGAAACAGGGCTTCAAAAAACACAAAATGGCGAATAGTTTTTTGGAGAAAACCCCCTAAAAATAGCCCATGGGCTAAATTTCGCCCCTAAAATTATCCCTGCATGGATCCCATACATATCTCATGAAACTCTTTCAACTTCCTTTCGAGAAACCTTTCCGACATATATTTCTCTTGGAATATTTTTTGGAAGTTATCAGAGCGTATTTCTCTTAGCTCATCTTTCTTGGTGTGTTTCAAATCTCTCCACCATATCGTTGCTTTTCCATTCAAATTATAGATGGAAAGTCGAGCCTTCATCTCACTTGATTAGTTATGAACTTGGAAATATTTTCTCATGCCCAGCAGCCACTCTTCAGCTTTCTCCCCAGTGTTTACTTCACCTTCATAGGTTAGGGCTCTTATTTTTCTAAATTTCCCCTGAAGACTGTCATCGCTTCTTTGTTTCTTTCTACGTGGAGAAAGAGAGTCATCACTGGAAGGATTGTGATGATCTCCTTTCGGTACTTCAAGGGTACATTCCTCTTTTTCTTCTTCTTTTGGGTTGCTGGCCTGTTTATGGTAAGTTTCTCTTTTGGATCTATTTGTGGACTGAGTAGGTTTTCCCTGCGGGCTTCCTTCTGTCATATTTCTTAGTGATGCTTCATTAATAGCTTGTTGTTTCTTTCTCTCATTCATACTATATTCTCTGAAACTTTGCAATTATGCTTGAAGACTGTGTATGGTATTCAAAATATCAGAATTCAGTTCCACCACTAGTTCTGCATCTGAGGTGGGGGTGTTCATCTTTACTTACCGGTTGTTGTCTTCCTTAGTGTTCATGGTTTGAATTGTTCCGTAAATTTTTTTGTAATTGTAATTCTTTTAATAACAGAAAAATTTATGTTAGTTAACAATAAAATTCAAAATATACTTTATTTTCTTTGCAACAAATGTTTGGTGCGCCCATTGGTCTTGTAGTGTTGAAACTAGGCTCTGATACCACTTGTAATGTCCCAAAAAATTGAAAAAAAAAAAAACTTATTAGTCCAGTAAAAACTACCTATGCTGGACATTATTGAACTTGCGGAATATAACGTATACTAAGTGTACCACTATTTCATCGTAAGTTCTTCTTATGTTCTACTTTCTTAGTTTCAGTTACGATTATTACTATGTTTTACATTATGGTGTCGTATTGCTGATTACTAAGATTTTCTTATATTTATATACTATTGGGTATGTGTATTTACTTTGATTATGTACTTCTTTGTTCTAACTTAACTTTGTTCTTGGAACTGGCAAAGTGGGTGGAGTGGCAGGACTAGATCTCCCATGTAACTTCCTGAGAGGTAAAGTTTCTACTGGTTTAGCGGGCTTACTTAGATCCGTTTGAACTAAGGCACTTCTTCCTCTTTATGTGCAGTTTATACTTTGCGACATCAACTTGTTACTGAGTACTTGGACGTTTGATTATTAATACACCTACTGGTTGTTATTACTGTGTCTTATAGACTCATGTTAGTGGCAAAGGTAATTACCACGCTTTATATTTATAGTGTGATTATTATCGACCGTTCATATCCTAGCATTTGAAATTACACGTTTATTTTATTAAAAGTATTAAAATATCTTTTTATTATTCTTGGCAGGTTTTATAAACTTTGGCTAAAGACCCATTCTTGACTCTATAAATAACAATATTACCATGGAATATTTCATATGCCATGGTCCTTGGCTTAGAGCCTAAGGAAAATGATGAGAAAAGGGTTCTAAGGCTTAGAGCCTATGGTTAAGCGATACACATGATACTTATACATTGCATTAGACTTTGGGGTGGAGAAATTATAACATGGTTTATGGGGTTTAATAACTTTGCAATGGAAAAGGTGGCAATTGATATTGAGTTGATTACAAACTATAGAGAAGTGGGTTTTAGAGTTGATAATGGACCACAGTCTAGCACCATTAATGCGTCTTGGAGAATGTGGCAGCCCAACATAGGGTTTGGCTCCATGATGGGCTTGGTCATTTCGTTCTGGTTGTTGTTTTCTCTCAGCTCTGCGTAGTGTGTGAAGGTGACTTCCAGGATAACGAAGGTATGGTGTCGTTTGGTTTCATAGCATTATTGTTTGTTTGTTGCTTACTATGGACATCATACTTCTCATCCATCAAATCATTTTGTGGTTGCAAGTGGCAGGGCTTGGGAGAAGATGTATGGTTCGTAGCATGACTATGAGCCACGGGCTAGCATTACCATTACCGTAAGCCTTCTAATCAAGTCGATACTCCCCATCTCTTGGATTTAGGACTAGGTTTTAACTTGTGCTGGTTGGGGTTCAAGTTGTGGGGTTTCATTGGCTTTCGGGTCTAATTTTAAAAAGACTTGGGTTTTTTTGTAATTAATATTATGTTTAGTTGTGAAGCGAAACTTGGTGCCTTGGCAGGATGCCTGTATAATTTTGTAAATTCAGGATTGTAATTTGAGAATTAAATCCAGGGAAGCACCATTGCTTGCAATGGTGCCATGGCCATTGGATGACTATGTAAACTCGATTTAAGACTTATTATTTATGTGTATGTAAATATATACTGCATGGTTGTTATTAAACTTGGGTTTCATGTAACATTTTCCTTCATGGTTGGATTGTGTAGAATCACTTCCATTATTTTGCTAAGTTATAAGAATGGAAAATGGTGACAACGAATGGCTTGGGGCCATATCGTGGATGGCATGGGCACTTCCCATGGTAGCTGTAAAAGTGTAGAAGATTTAGATTCTACATTTGATTTTTATAATGTGTAATGTAGAAATGAAAATAAGTCGTGGGTGTAAACCCAACGTTGACATAGTTGCTGAAGATTTCGATGTTGACGGGGTTTAGATATTTCAGCGTTTATTTTAGTCGATAGTGTGTTTATTTACATCAGTCATGGCCATGGAATACAACGTATTTGATAATGAGGGTCTTACAACCTCTGTGTAATTAATTAGATATTAAAGTACGACCTGCATGTGAACATAGCACATCGTGGTCTTGCAAAGAAACTCTACAGGATTCGATCCTGGTCATTGGGTTGAGATAGGGTTTAGACATTGATTTTTGTGTATTAATGTTTACTATGGTTTTTAATATGAAGGGCATTCTGAGTGCCCACAGGACTAGATCCTGCAACCTTGTTGCGCTTACAGGGTTCTTAATTTCATTATTGTAATCCTACTTTGGTTATTTGTTAAATCATGGCTGTGAGTAATATTAGATGGGAATATTTTGATTTATGGCATACGATTCTGATTATGTAAATTTGTAATATTATAGGGCTGTGAATTTTGATTTGGAAAAGGGATTAGAACATAGACCAATGAATGGCCTAAATAATTGCTTTGTTTAATTGATTATGATAATGTTTATTTTAATAAAAATGAGTTGGTCTTTATCGTAAATTTATTTATACAGACCTTGAAAGGTCTTCGCTGGTCCTTATCTTCGATTTAGTATAGGATGTTTATAATTTGTGTTTAGATGTAATTATTACGTTGTAGATTGGATTTATAATTCTATTTCATAACTGTTAGTGTATGTATATATATGTGTGTGTGTGTGTTGATGTAATTGTAACTTTGGAAGGTATTCACTTGTATTTCTTATGTATTGTAACCCGATGTTTATTCCGGGATGTATTTGTAATGTACTTGAGTCATGTCATGCCTCGAGGTTCCTATTGGGAGTTTCTATAATGTAAACAAGTCATGTCAAGTCAAGGTGGGTAACCCTCCTATTTTCTAAGGGTTAAATTCCCCGCAGTTCCAGGGCACTAGGGTTATTAGACTCACCTAGTGAAGTCGGCCCTAGTTGGGTTTAATCAAGTCGAGAATTAGTATAAATAGAGAGCTAGCCTCTCTATTTATCATACACACTCACTCACACTTAGTTGTAGCGCATAGATTAGGAAGAGAAATACATTGGGGCAAGGAAGAAAGAGGTTACTTATGTCGAGAGATCATCTTACTATTTTTGGGTTTCACTTTTGGTGCTGATTCTATCTCTGAGAAAGTTGCGGGGTTTTCTCCATTTATGGTTTCCCCGAGGAAAAATATTGTGTTAATTGTCTCTTGTGTTTGATTGCTATGCTTGTTGTTCTCTCAGTTAAAGATCCTAATGTTATGCTAGCTTAATGTTAAAAATATAACATGGTATCAGAGCTAACCTGAGAAGAAGACACTGTGCAGCTACGGGAAATAGGGCTTCCTACTTTGTGGATCTCTCTCCATAGATTTTCAGCAAACGTAGGGTGGAATAACTCTCCTCTCTAGGGCACATCTTTCT
This sequence comes from Pseudotsuga menziesii, assembly GCA_001517045.1. Classification (NCBI taxonomy): domain Eukaryota; kingdom Viridiplantae; phylum Streptophyta; class Pinopsida; order Pinales; family Pinaceae; genus Pseudotsuga; species Pseudotsuga menziesii. Next base: position 350,490 of record LPNX010807473.1, read on the forward strand.
GTCGAAGCAGGATCCAATTCTGAGGTTTTTTAATTTTGGACCCGACACTACTACCAGAAATTAGGGCTTTTCACAGAAGTGGAATTTTTCAGTGAGCCTAGGCCTGGATTGATCTCCTCCCCAAAATTGAAGTTAGGGATCAAATTCAAAGCATTTGGTTGGACAGAACTCCGGAAAAGAAAAACCCTAATTTGCTCCTGAACCAGCACTACAAATCTAGATCCGACATCTTGACCTGGTAAGATCTAAATCTTTTGTATTTCCATTTGAGGTTCTTAGTTAAGATGTCTCATCATACCAAGCTTGATGAAAAGCTTGAGGGAGCTGATAACTTCCAAGCCTAGAAGTATAGGATCTCCCTAGTCTTGGAAGAAAATGAGTTGGACTCCTACATCCATGAGGAGGTTCCAGTTCCATAGGGAGATGAGGCCAAGGCATTACATAAGAAGAATTTGGTTATTGCAAAGAGGATCATTGCTGATTCTATCAAGGATCACCTCATACCATAGGTGTCCTCCCTCAAGACACCTAAAGCTATGTTTGATTCCCTAACCAAATTGTTTGAAGGGAAGATTATCAATCGGAAGATGACTCTAAGGAACCAGTTGAAGAATGTAAAGATCCAGAATGAGGATACGATCCAGTGATACTTCACAAGGGTCTCCCAGATCAAAGAACAGCTGGAAGCAGTAGATGAAGAAGTGGAGAATGCAAAAATTGTGATGACAACCTTGAATGGTCTCCCTAGGTCATGGGATTCTTTCATCCAAGGAATCTGTGCTAGGAAGAAGTTAGTCAAGTTCAGTAGACTGTGGGAAGAATGTTCACAAGAAGAAGCTTGGATAGTAGCTCGAGAAGAAAACATGGGAAGTGAAGATCAAGCTCTCATAGTACACTCCAGGAAAGGAAGAAGGGAAAATCATCATCACCAAGGTAAGCATTCTCATCAGAAAAATAATCTTGTAAGAAGGGATCCATCCAAACTCAGATGTTATACATGCGATGAAATAGGACACTTTTCTAGAAATTGTCCCATGAATAAGAATGGATCCAAGAAGAAGAATAAATCCAAAAGAATACATCAAGCTCACACTGCTGAGGATGATGATCCTCCCAGGAAGAAAGTAACAAAAGAAAGTGAAGACTCTTCAAGTGAAGATGAATATGTTCTGATCTCCGCTCTCACGGGAACTGTCACTCATGGAAGCAAAGATTGGATTATTGACAGTGGGGCTTCCAAACACATGACAGGTTTCAAGGAATCCTTTGAGAAACTATCCGAACATAATTCACCCCATAAGGTGAAACTTGGGGATGACTACCAATATCCCATAAAAGATAGTGGTGAATCCTCCTATAAGCTAGACTTTGGAAAGTATATGAAAATGAAGGATGTCTTGTTTGTACTAGGACTAAAGAAGAATCTTCTATCCATATCAGCATTGGATGCAAAAGGCATGGGGGTTGCATGTGTAGATGGCCAAGTCCTCATGTGGTCAAGAGGAAAGACTATTGACGATGCACTAGTAATTGGAGAACAAGAAGGAGGTTTATACAAAATGAAGGGTCATCCAAAACAAGCTTTGGTCCATGACACAGTAGAGCCAAATGAACTTTGGCACAGAAGGCTTGCACATGTGCATTACAGAGCACTACCACTTGCAAGCAAAGCTGTTGAAGGTCTTCCAGAAATTCAAGCAAAACATGAAAGGGTCTGCAAAGGATGTGCGTAAGGAAAGAATACAAAGAAGACATTTCCAAGTAGCGAAAGCAAAGCAAAAGGAATCTTGGAAATCATCCACTCTGATGTATGCAGACCAATGTCATCAAGTTCACTAAGCGGGTATGTATACTATGTTTCTTTCATTGATGACTTTTCTAGGAAGACATGGATTTACTTCATGAAGAACAAAGATGAAGTTTTCAGCAAGTTCAAGGAATTCAAAGCCTTGATTGAGAACCACACAGAAAATAATATCAAGACCTTTCGATTAGATAATGGTGGAGAATTCACATCAAATGAATTTAAAGAATTATGCAAAGAATCAGGGATTAAGAGGGAGTTATCTACTCCATATAATCCACAACAGAATGGGGTTGCAGAAAGGAAGAATAGAACTCTCATGGAAGTTGCAAGAGCAATGCTTCATGATCAAGATCTTCCCGTGCATCTATGGGAAGAAGTTGCTAGAACAACAGTGTATGTACGTAACCATACTCTACACAAAGTACTCAAGAACAAGACACCTAAAGAAGTCTTTTCTAGAAAGAAACCAGAAGTCAGCCATCTCATAATATTCGGTTGTCCAGTGTACATACACATTCCAAAAGAGAAGAGAACAAAACTAGATCCTTCAGGAAAGAAGGGTATATTTGTGGGATACTCTGAAAGCTCGAAGGCTTACAGAATATACTTCCTAGGATTCAAGAAGATCGACATCAACAGGGATGTAACATTTGATGAAGACACAACTTACAACAAATCCATAAAGAGACCTGTTGAAGAACCTGAAGAAGTAGAACCACCCAGAATTAATGATACAACCATGAATGAAGAAACTCAAGAAGAAGATAGAGAATTTGAGGAACCACAAAGACCTGTAGATCCACCTCAAGAGAAGAATCCTCACAAGAGGAAAATTGCTTGTGTACGGAAATTATCCAAGGTGCGGAAAGATATGGGGCTCCAGAAGAGAATCACAGAGAAAGAAAGAAAACCAGATCTTGCTCTGGATATGTAGCTTTACTATGTGTTTTTCTCAATGAAGAACCTTCCAATTATGAAGAAGAGGAAAAACGAAAAGAATGGAAGGATGCTATGATTGAAGAGTATCAATTGACCATGAAGAACGATGTTTGGGATGTTGTCCCAAGACCAGAAGGGAAGTCGGTTGTAACTTCCAAATGGATCTACAAGATAAAGCATGATGCAGATAGTAGCATAGAGAAATGTAAGGCAAGATTCATGGCTCATGGTTTCTCACAAAAAGAAGGAATAGATTATGAAGAAACCTTTGCACCTGTAGTCAGATACACTTCCATCAGATCAGTACTTGCTCTGGCTACAATAATGAAATGGAAGATACACCAAATGGATGTCAAGACTACTTTCTTGAATGGTGTAGTGGAAGAGGAAGTGTATGTAGAACAACCACTCGGTTTTGAGACAC